>JAUYWG010000039.1:16774347-16825825 GCA_034779775.1 Enteromius afrohamiltoni | reverse complement strand
CGATTTCTAAACTGTATTTTATCAAATATTTGCATTTATGTCATAGACAATAAAATATAAATATATAAATGATCAATGCTGTTAATGTGCAAGTCTGTCCTTGTAAAATACATCCTAAAGAGCAGGTAAGGCAGGGTAAAGGAAAAGATCATTTAATAAGTCATAAAATCTGACATTAAAACTGTCAAAGCAGTAAGAGAAGCCTTGCTGCCAGTAATAGGGGGTTGACATCTCAGGACACGAGACCCGTTTCAGGCCTCCCTTGGGCATATTTATAAATCAATCATATGTCTCAGTTGCTAGGCATGGCTATTTTTCATCTCCTACAAATATGGTTATCCCTGATAAGAAACTGTCTGCATATAAACTTATCCTGATGTACTGCTTACGCTATAAATCAGTACCTATTTTATGGTTGTGTATATGATTATCACACAGAACGCGAACTCTATGTGGGTATGTTTGTGTGTGTTTATCTACATAGTTTCAAACACACTGTATACAGTTTTTTATTACTATTTACTACTTGAATGCACATATATATGCAACATATCGCCTGGGCAACTGCTACACATAAATATTAAAAGGAAACCTATGGCATAGTTTATGAAACCTTTCAATCTAGCTGTTATAAAATGCATCTGGGAATAGTATTACTATCATAGGAGATTGTGGAGAAATAGAGCACTTGAAAAATGTTGGCACTCCGCATTTAAGATGAGAGAGTGCGTCAGAGGTGTTTTGATGGATAGTTTTATGAGGTATGTGACCTATAACAGACAAAAAAATGCAGGGCTACTTGACTTAGACCAGTGGGCACATAGTGTTAATTGAAAAGCAAAGTCCTCAATTTACCATCGCTTTGAAATACTGCTCTACAGAACATAGCAATCCTGATCTTTATCATGTTATTCTAAGTAACACTGTGCTTTGAGAATCAATTCTATACTACTACAGCATTTGACGAATTGAATTATACACCTTTGAAATCTGTGAATCTTGTTTCAAAAATGTCACTTTAGGTCTTTCGTTTAATATACAGTACACGGCCACAAGTTGTGTAAGGTCACATCCGCTCATCAGTTCACCAGAATCGAAGCTAATGAGGCTTTATGGCTAAAAGAAGCTTTAGAACCCCTTCCTGCTTCAATAAAACCCTAGTTCTAATCCAAAGAAAACATAATTGCTGCATATTTCTTTCTAACAATTTACAGCCACCACCTCCAGACACAATTATAGTCTCTATCTTCATTCTAAGAAACTCATCTAATAGAGACTTTAGGAGGCATGAGGTTTACTCGAAATGTGTCAGCATTACATTCCTGTAGCAGACATATTGCTTAAATCCCGAGGTTGTGGATCGGTGTAAGTGACACTGTTGCCAGCTTTTTTTCCTTCCTGTGACTTGCCCATGAATTACATTCTAGACAGCTGGAGTGTTCATGTTGCTGCAGAGAAAAGCTGACAGAAGCGCTTAGCTTAGCCCTGCTGCTAAGCTCCATGCTCCCGGCCTCAGGGAACAGACATGATCAGAGTCAAAAATGCATTATGCTTCCTCATCGGTTTAACAAATTCTTGAACTGATAAAAATCACAAAACTTCAAGGACAAAACCACTGCAACATTATCATCAAATACACCTAAAGAACAATACCGTAGGTAAGAAGTGAATTCATTTCAAACAAAAAATACATTTTAAATTCTAAACATTTAAATTCAAGTAAACAATAATAAAAAAAGTAAATGAGAACCCATCATTATTTGCATTATATCTCTTTCACATCTTTTCTTTTCTGTGGAAAATGCAAAATTTCACAAAAGAAATTTCTAAAATTCATAGCCAGGAATCCAAAACTGAATTTATTATTCACTGATAGACTTGAACTTCAATGAGGTAAACCATAGATAAAGTGAGGTTCAGTGGTTCCAAGTGGAATCGTTTAGGCCGATTTGTGAACCAAATCCATGATTCAGTGAGAAAAGTGGGGTGGGGGGGAGCCTAGCTCAAAGGAACAATTTGTTCTCTGATCCAATTATTGAGTTCAACTCACTGGCTTAATGGCCCGGTTACAGCAGTTCGCAAATTAGCAGAGTATAAAATAGAGTATAAGATTCCTTTTTCAAAAACTCTTCAAAATATCTAATTTCATCTTCTTCCTCAAAGAAAAAAGAAACTCATCCAGATTTGGAAGAACGAGTAGGACGAGTAAATAATAACAGAATTTTCATTTTGTAATGATTTTGGTTGAACTACTCATTTTTTGATCCCACAGGACCGAGATCCCTGAATCTCACACGCCAAGATGAAATTTACAAAAAGCAAGGAAGAGGATCCCACTGCTCCTGGTCAAGGTAGATATACACTGAGAACCTTTTCAAAATCCACAGATTTTGTGTATTAAGTATCACATCTTTTAAAATTTTCTTTTCATCCCTCAGTGGCCATTAGGAAGCGATCTAAAGTGCCAGGAGTAATGATCACACAGTTTGTGGAGGAAATCCCAACAGGAAAAAGCCATCCCGACTTCACCCGCAAACCCATCGCCTTGACTATTCAGGAGGGTACAGTACAGCAGCTTAAAGCATCTTGCAATGCACAAAGAATAGACTGTGTTTCAAAAGTACTCAACTGACTTTGTTAAACCCTCCTCACAGGAAAGCTTGCAGTTTTCAAAGCTATCATCACAGGAGATCCAACACCAACTGTGACATGGGCTCGAAACAATGGAGATGTATCTGATCCTGAAAGATACATTGCTTCGTATGATCCAGTCTTAGGAGAACATCAATTACAGGTACTGTACTCTCTGCAACTTGTTAACAAGCATTAACCATTCATTAAAATCGACCTTTATCCATATAATGTTTCCAATTTCAACATAATGTATTTTAGAATTTTTAAAGGAACAACATTGCTATTGCTCTATTGGGATTACTGTATTAATGAAAACAAATTGTGTTGCCCAATAGATGCCCGATGTTGGAGTTGATCAAGCAGACACATATAAATGTTATGCAAATAATGAATATGGCCGTGCTTTAGTCACAGTCACACTCAACGTGATTGAAGGTCAGTATAAAACCTCAACTAGAAATTTTTGTTAAGCAGAAAGTAAAGTAAAACAAGCGAATCAATTATCTGACTTGGCTGTGCTGAAAAAGACTATTTCTTTTTTTCAGTTGGGTTCAAGAAGAGCAAAGCAATGCAGGAAGCACGATTAGGTCTGTTTGCATTCAAGTCCTAAGTGAATCACTAAAGCAATAAACAACAAAATATTTTAAGTGCAACCTCTCCTGCCGAATAAAGATGAATAGAGCAACTTTATTTATTTTCAGAGCAACGAGAGAAAGCAGCAGCCGATTTAAAAAAGACCCTGAGGACCCGGTAAGTTCTTGTCGATCATACCAATAATGGTTCACAACTTGCATCCTGAATGTCATGTTTATCTGTTTTTTGAAATGCAAAAGCAGCTGCATGTGTCCAGCTTGACCCTGAATCACATAGGAAGGGGTTTTCATGGAGTATTGTGCTTTTGCAGAGTCGAACAAAAAGAAGAGAGGAAAGATGGAGAAGTTGATGAGAAATTTTGGGAACTGTTGCTGAGCGCTGATAAGAAAGATTACGAGCGCATCTGCATTGAATACGGGGTGACTGACTTCCGCGGGATGTTGAAGAAACTGAATGAGAAAAAAAAGGAAATAGAGGAGCAGCAGTCGCAGGTGTATTTCAAATAAACAGTGACAAAGTTCTTGCTACAGCTTAAGCAAATTCATCACACTAAATAATAAATGTCATAGTTTTCAACATATGGCACTGGAAATTAATGTGATGCGTGAAATACCTCACTGGTCTCTATTACTATTTTCGCTCAAGAACTGCATGTGCTCAATGCCGCTGTAAATCTAGCCTCAAAGTTTCGAAAGTGTATTTTTAACTTGCTTTTCCTCCGACAGTACATTGAACACCTGAGCAACCTGAGACATATTGAAATCAAGACGCCTGGATGTGCCGAATTCGAATTTGAGATGGATCTCAAAGATCCCAATGCCAGAATTTTCCTCTTTAAGGTTCAGCAATACACACATTTTTAAACACTTCAGTTCGCAGTTTAAAAAAATGAATAAATTTACAAAACACATTTCTTTGTCACAGGATGGTGTTATGGTTCCATTTAACTCTGATACAGATGAGAAACATAGTCTGCGTCAAGTGGGCAGGAAATTCATCTTTAGTGTACATGGTTTGAGTGCAGAAGATGCTGGAATGTATCAAGTCGATATTGAGGGGGTCAATGTCTTCTCAACTGACTTTAAAAGTAAGCTTTAGGCATTAAAAAATAGTTCTTACATGTGTAACATTAAAAATACATTAACACTTTATTTTGATACTGCACTTCTACTAATATTCTACTAAATTTGCAACTAAACTAGCAGTCACTTGAGTAGTAGTGTCTGGTTAATATATTCCAACTCTTTATTTTGATGGATCCACAACATATAACATACTGACTATGAGAAACTTTGCAAGTATATGTTAACTTATTCTACTAACTCTAAAACTACCCTTAATCTGAGAGTAAGTTGCAAATTATTGAAAATTAGTTGACGTAGTTACAAAGTTACTTAAAGTTAGTACAATGCCTTAAGTGTACTATTAAAATAAAGTGTAAGCTCAAGTACAGACAAAATTTCTGGCAGCATTTACTCACCCTCATATTTTTGAGGTTTTTTTTTTCTTCTGTGAAACACAGTATTTTAAAGAACGCTTGAACTTTCCATACAATTTAAAATGATATTAATATACGATGTGAGAAATATGATTTATGTGCTAAACAAATTGAACTTATACACTGAATTCACCTCATTAGCTTTCAAATATCATCTACACTTGAACTGAGATCCAAAGCATTTAAATGAAGGAAACAGTATAAGTCTACAGCGATGTAAAATTCTGTACATGGAAAATATGAATTATACCTTTACATTGTTCCTAGCTGCTATTTATTTGACTTGAATAAATACAATTAATTTATATTAATCACATAATCACATAGTTAATGGATGTTAAAGCGTGCTTGTGTCTACCTCTACAGTTCCAGCAGTGGATTTCTTGGTAAAGATTCAGGAAGTGAAAGCTGTGGAAAGAGAGGATGCCGTGTTTGAGTGCGTCTTATCTGCTCCACTCCCTAAGTTGTCTTGGCTAGGCAAGAACGTCGCCCTGGAAGAGGGTGAAAAATATGAGATCTCTGTCTCTGAGGACATGTTAATCCATAGACTTGTGGTGAAGGACTGTATGCAAGTGGACAAAGGCATCTATGCAGCTGTGGCTGGAATGAAGTCTTGTAATGCTTGGCTGATAGTGGAGGGTAAGATCACTCACATTTATCGGATCAATAGATAAACATGTTAAAGTGTGTTGATCCTAACATATATAGTAAAAGCCACGTGAGAAATATTCTGATATCATTGCAACCAATAAATTATAATGATCACTTTATTGATTTGATTTATAAATTCAAAATTAGAATATTTTTTTAACAGCCAAATTGTTCTAATGAATGAATAATTAAATGAACATTGATTGCTGCAATTACATATTTTCAAAGCACATATGTAAAACTGATTGAAAACTGAAAAATTGATTGCTTGAATTGTTCAAATGGCCATTTATGCCCATTATATTATTGAGAAGAGGGTGTACGTGTACAGTGCCATGTAGACATCCAACAAGTTTTCCACTCAATGACCAGAATATTAACACCTGATTCCTATGTTGGTCTGCCCTTGGAACAGCTGACCCAGATCCGAACCAGAGGGGTAAGAAGGGAGCACGCAAAACAACTCAAGCAGGAGGTGGAGGCGCAGACCTGATCAGGATCGCGGCAGAGCAGCAGGAGAAGCTACAGAAGGAGCGTGAGGAGAGGATGGAGCAGCTGAAACAGATTCAGGCTGAACTAGCCGCTGCCAAAGAAGAAGAGAAAAAAGCAGAAGAAGACAAGCCAGCAGAGGAAGCAACTCCTGCACCAGAACCGTCAAAACCAAAGGCGAAACCTAAACCCAAACCTAAGCCTAAGCCTAAACCAGAACCCAAGACAGACTCTGAAGGCGTAGCAGAAGACCCAGAACCTGAGCTAGAGGTGGAGGAGGAACAACTAGAAGAGGAAGTTGTTCCACCACTACCAGAGGAAGAGGCACCCAGTGAGGAGCCAAGGAAGAGAGTAAGAACTGGGCCCTTGGTCCCAGACACCATTATCGGTAAGATTACTATGCAGATTTACTACTTAATCTGTGTATGTTTCACTACACAATAAAACTCAGTCAATCATGCAGTATGTTTATGATCCACATAGCTTGAGGGTTAAGCTAGTCATGCTGTAGCTTTTAGTTTACTACTGTAAATAGAAACAGTTATTTGCTCGAGACGTCTCTGGTCACGCAGCAGTTTTCACGCTGAATAGTAATGCTGGAAAACACTTTGAGAGTATTTTAAGACAGCGTTCCATATGCATAAGCAAAAAATAAAAAATAAAAAATGCACATGTAACAACCCTATTTTTCCCCAGCAATTTTTTCTGTAGATCTTGCCTATGCATAATTTCTCTGATGATATAAGTTTAGTTTTATATAATTTCATAGTGTTGTCAATGTACCTGTTGTTCAGATCCAGGAGTTCACTTCACCAGCGGGCTGTCAGATGTTCATGCCATCATTGGTCAGTCAGCTGAAATGGTGTGCAAACTCAGCAGTGAAAAGTGTGATGGCATTTGGTATAAGGATGGAAAAGAGGTAAACATGGGTTTTTGATGTTCAAGGTACCAGTGTAATAATTAATAACACCAACAAATAAATATTATTCATTTAATTTGTATAGATAACAGCCACGGATGATCTAAAGATTGTCAAAGAAGGAACAGTCCATAAATTAATTGTTTCAAACTGCACAGAGGACGACAGTGGAAAGTATCGCTTTGAGGCAGATGGACGTAAAACTGAGGCAATGTTGGTCGTGGAAGGTAATTAACATTATATGTACAAAATATAGAGCTGAATATTCTGGCAATTCAGAAACTCAGTCAATAAACTTGTATACTGTGTTTCAGACCCACCAAGGATGAATCAAGATGACTTGGCTAAATTCTCAGAGCCTTTGATAATCAAGGTTGGCCAAAATGCCACTTTCAAAATGGACTTTGTAGGTCGTGAGCCAATGAAAATACAGTGGTACAATGAGGGTGAAGAGATGCTTGAGGATAATCACATTAGGATTGAGAAGTCAAATAGTCACAGTCGCCTTCTTCTTATGAAATGTCAACGCAAAGACAGTGGAGAAATAAAGCTGAAGCTCAAAAATGAGTTTGGCACCATCGAGGCCTTTTCAAGGCTCATCGTTCTAGGTTAGTACATGAAAAGCCATGTTTTTTTACATGTAACAATAAAGAGAAATGTACATAACCCTACACTGAATTCATAAATATGTGGCCCTGGAGCACAAAACCAATCATATGTTGTTCCACGTCGTTGTATTTGTTTCTTTTATGCCAAAAATCAGTAGGACATTTAGTAAAGATCATGTTCCATGAAAATATTTTGTAAATTTACTATAAAATAAATATATCAGAACTTAATTTTTGTTTATCAGTATGCATTGCTTCATTTGGACATCTTTAAATGCACTTTTCCTCAATATTTTGATGTTTGTATCATCAGATTTCCACATTTTCAAAAAGTTGAAGATTTACCATGCATCAATGGAAAGCTTATGTATTCAGTTTTCAAATAATGCATAAATATAAATTTCCAAAGAACAAATGTTTTCTTATGGCTGGTTTTGTGGTCCAGAGTCACAAATGATCAAATTTATAGTTCCCCAACTTGTACAAAGACCATCAAGATCTTTTTTGTAATTCAGATAAACCCACCAACCCAATGGGACCTGTTGAAGTATTAGAAGCCTCAGCATCTTGTGTGGAGTTCAAGTGGAAATCCCCAAAGGACGATGGCGGTTCTCCTATAAAAAATTATTATATTGAGCGCAACCAGATTGGACGCAACACCTGGACGAAGATTGGAAATATTCCTGGAGAGCCCCATTACAAGGATACTGACGTGGACCATGGAAGAAGGTACTGCTATCGCATCAGGGCTGTGACTGGAGAGGGCACCAGTGATGTTTTTGAGACAAATGACATCCAGGCTGGCACCAAAGGTGTGGTTAAATGGGTTTAGATCTTAAAAAGCATTGAAATGTCAATGAAAATGTGAGCAAACACTTGTCATATAAACTGTTATGATTTGTTTCAGCATATCCTGGACCACCATCTACACCCAAAGTGGTCAGTGCCTTTAAGAACTGCATCACTTTGGCATGGACGCCTCCCACCAACACCGGTGGAACCAACATTGTTGGCTACAATATGGAGAAACGCAAGCGGGGGAGTAACTTATGGGGTCAAGTGAACCCTCCTGATGAGCCAATTAAAGGTTTTCTTTACGTTTTGTAAATCTCATAGTTCTAATATACTTTTTGAACTGCCTTTTAGTGAGTTCTTTAAAACACGCTAGGCATTTGCTTATGTCTGTTTCACTCATTGTCATCTCTAAGGCAAACAGTATGATGTGAAAGATGTTGTTGAAGGAATGGAATATGAATTCCGTGTGTCAGCCATCAATTTCTCCGGTGCTGGAGAACCAAGCACTCCCTCTGATTTTGTGATAGCCAGAGATCCAAAAAGTAAGTCAATAAAACTCAAATATTTATCACATTAATTGTATAAGCATTTTTATGATACAAGATGCCAGATGTTCAAAATATGCTGAAATAAAGAACAAAAGAACAAGATAAAGTAATAAAAAATCCACAACCAAACTACCTTGACCTTTTTGTGCTTCAATTTGGGATTTCAGAACCCCCTGGTAAAGTCATTGACCTGAAAGTCACAGATTCCACCTATACCTCTTTGTCTTTGAGTTGGACTAAACCGAAGGAGGAGGAAGGTGTCCAGGATGAAGCTAAAGGTTATTTTGTGGAATTAAGGCCAGCTGAAAACACAGAATGGGGTCGCTGCAACTCAAACCCACTTATTTCAACTTCCTATACAATTCTTGGCCTCAAATCTATGGCTATGTACTGGGTCCGAGTGGTTGCATCCAATGAAGGAGGTGATGGAGAACCCAGAGATCTGGACAACTACATCATTGCCATGCCTCCACCTGGTATAACATGAATATATGTTTATAATGTGCACACTACCAGTCAAAGGTTTGGACACACATCACTAAATTTAACATTTAAATTACATTTATGCATCTTTCCAAAGCAATACGAAGACTTGGTAGCACTTTTTTTTACACAAATTACTGTAGTTCCTACCCAATACCTAAACTAACTATTAATAGGCAGCAAATTAAGAATTTATTGAGGGAAAAGTCATACTGTAGTTAATAGTTAACAAGTGTTACTTATTCTAAAGTGTTACCGAATAAAAATGCTTGCATATTTTTGTAAACAAACTGCCAATAGGTGTATACATGCATGCTTTTCCAGTATATTTTTAAAAACATGCTAAGATGCCCCTCATAAAGATCATTGAGTAAAGCCACTAGTTTCATGGATTTTTTTTTATCACACTAATAAAACTGTGCATGTGTCCAAACTTCTGACATATTGCTGTATTTGTTTTAAATATTTAATAATCAACTTTAACTTTTAAACTTTAAATTTTGAAATCAGTTCATTTTCTACTCCCCAAACATCTTTTTTTAGTGAGGCCCAATTTCACCAATCGTAAAATGAAGAGCTTTGTGGTAGTGAGAGCTGAAAACTCTGCCCGGGTCAACATAAACTTTGAGGTATCCCAATGCAATGTAACAAAATAGTAGTCTTAATAAACAGGCATTTTCCTATACTCAGATGATGTAGCTACTGATTTTAATAAAATATTAACTCTCACATCCAGGCATCCCCAATGCCAACTATACTCTGGCTGAAAGATGGAATGCCTGTGTCCAAACGTGTGACCGTGAGCAATACTGATGGGATGTCCCAGCTCCTGATTCCCAGTGCCGAGCGTTCTGATAGTGGCATCTACAGCATCATAGTCAAGAACATAGTGGGTCAGGAGACCTTCAGTGTAGAGATCAGAGTGACGGGTGAGAGAGCTAAACACACCAAGCCTGCAATTTAATTTGTGATTTTGCATGCAGAATGTGTTTTCAGATAAACACACTTGTTCGTCCTGGAACAACATAAACAAGTCAGATTTTAGTGTTAGACTTAGTGCTCAGTCTTCAGCAATTTATCACTCTGATTTCAGTGGCTTTTACCCGTTCCAGGACTAAAAACTTGTTTATCAAGGACCACATCCTACTTGGCAAAATCTATAAGATAATATTGAGGAAAATTATGAATACCTGGACTGTTTGCAGATGATCCAAAGCCACCTGGCCCAGTTGAGCTGGAAGAAAATGTCCCTGGCACACTGACAGTTTCTTGGGAACCATCTCCTGATGAGAAACGAGATAATCACTTGCACTATATGGTGATGAAACGGGACTCCGTCAAACGCACCTGGCATACAGTCGCTGACCACTTGTTCAACAACAACTTCACAGCAGTCAACATCATGCCAGGAAGGGAATATAACTTCCGTGTGTATGCCAAAAATGACATAGGCCTCTCAGAACCATCTGAGTCCCTGACATGGGGCATTGTGAGAAAGAAAGGTGAGCTGGCTGGTACTTCTACCTCTTGGTCCGATATTTAGTCTGCTCCTTGGAATCCTTTGTTCCATTTAAAACACTTTCTTATCTCCTGCAGAAAAGTTCAGCCTCAACTTAGCCCCATCCAAACCTTGCAACTTTGACTCTGCTCCAACTTTCACGGTTCCCCTGAAGATGCACACTACCCCAGAGAGATACGAGTGCTACATGAGCTGTGCGGTGAGGGGAGACCCCATACCTCACGTCACCTGGTACCGCAACAACATCAGCCTCAACACTGACACCAACTACTACATCACTAACACCTGTGGAGTGTGCTCCATGCTCATCTTGAGAGTCGGTGCCAAAGACAACGGAGAATACAAAGTAGTGGCAGAAAACTCTTTAGGCCGTGCTGAGTGCAGCACACAGCTGACAATCTTAGGTATGCTGTCTAAGGAATACGTGTGAAAACACCAGCTGTAGTTTGACTTTGCAAACATGTAGTTAGATATATAAGTTGAGCTACTATACTTTATATCCATGAATATGTTTCTGCATGAATGTAAATTAAATAAATATGCATATACCATATATTGTATTTCACAAGTTTTTTTGGTAAAACAATTTTGAACAGTGGCCCTTGTGCTTAACTTCCTTTATTTGATCAAAAATATAGTCAAATATTATTAAAATGTAAAGTAACTGGTTTCTATTTGAATATATTTCCAAATGTAATTTATTTATGTGGTCCAAAGTCTAATTTTCAGCAATCTGCAGTCTTCAGTGCATCATGTTCCTTCAGAAACTATTCTAACATGCTGATTTGCTGCTCCAGTAACTTTCCTCATTATCAGTGTTGAAAAAAATGCTACTTAATGTTTATAGAAACCACAAAAAATCTAAAAATGTACAAGAATATAAAAATGCCTTACTTTTTTTGGTTTGATCAACCATTTGAACATTCTTCTGGTTGGGAAAAATATTATAATTAATAATTTAATCTCTGCTTTTTAATTTTTCAGAGTGAAATATCTGTGACATCTGGAAGACTCTGCAGACTCATCTTCAATTTATAAATGTAAACCTAATTGAAAACCTTAACTACTTGTTTTGTCATCCGATTGTTCTATTTCCTTGTCTGTAATTTGCCATCACTAATAAAAAAAACAAGTGAATTAAACATATGTTTTGGCACATAATTTACTACTTATAAAACTGTATAAAGACATATTTTTGACAAATATTTGTCTTCAAATGTATTTTATACTATTATGTTGTGTATGACCCCACTAGGGCAAAGGTTATAAACACTTAAATGTGAAAACAAGTAACATTTGCTCTTAATAGCTAGTAAACCTGCTTGCAAATGTCAGTGCTGTGTAATAATTTTCCCTGTAAATATTTGAAGTTGGCCATAAACCATGATCATAAAAAAACTCTCCAACCTCCAACCAGTAAAGACTGTTGAAATCTCCCCAGCGGTAAGAGCATTTCCACAATCAGTACAAAATATGTTACTCCAAGGCATTTTCAAATAAATGTCACCAAATGCAAGAAATAAATAAAAAAAGGCATAAAAGTGTTTTATTTTTCATAGACCTGGCCTTGGTTCTTGCTTTATAGCTTTCCATTATTAACCTTCCCCTACAGGGACGAAAGTGCGTGCTGGTAATAAATAGGAAATGCATATAAAACTGGTGGCAGATGTCTGGGTTAGCATGAACTGGGGTCAGAGAGGGACTAAGTCAAGCAGACAGATGGCATGGCCTCTGCAGACAGGGAGTAGCCGCTTGTAGTTCTCTAATAGCACATATGTGAAAATCTGTCAGCAGGCAACAAGAAGAAAATGTACGCAATCAAGTGCTATTATGTCAAATGAAAGTATTGCCTGTCCTGAATCTGGAGCTTGACGTGGCAATGAATGCTTCCAGAGACATAATAGGTTTGACGAAGCACTAAAACTTCCAACTGAGCATGTACCATGCGTACATACAGGTATTAAAGTGTTTACTGAAAACAAATGGAAATAAATCTTTAAAATAATTGCAGGACAAATGAACTTTGTCACATGGGTTCTGGCTATAATTTGTAAATGGATAAACAACACAAACTGAAATGTAGCCAATGGGCCAGAGAACTGACCGAAGCTAAACCAGACAGCTGACTGCGGAAATTAACAATGATTAACTCAAGTGAGCTGTATTGACGCTTGGAGTTGTTTGCCTGGTTAAACAGAGGATATATTGTGTTTCGTAAGTTGAAAAACTTCAAATGTGCTTTATTTACAAAATAACATGTTAAAAGCACACATTTTTCAAACAAATTCTAATATTGTCAAATTAAATGTTTCAAAAAGGTAAAAATGTTCAGTTGTTTTAAGCACTGAAGAATTAAAAAGTATGAACATTTCATAAAGTTATTATCCTAAAACATGCAAGGGGAAATGTGCAGTCAGTTTTCATAACCACCCTGAAGCATGATAATTGGCCTTCTGTACATTATCTCAGTTATATAGCTACTTACCAGATGTATAAATAAATGGACATTAAATATTGAATCAAGTTTAAATGAAAAGGAAGAGACTGCACAGTGACGTGAAATTCATGAATCTAGCACTCTCAGTCATAAAGGGACAATTATCAGTCAATATTGTGAAATATTATTACAATTTAAAATTGTGTAAAATGTATGTTTGTTTTTTTAGTTTATATATATATATATATATATATATATATATATAAACTTTATTTTTTTCCCTGTGCTGACTAGATTTTCATTTAATATCACACAATCCTCCAGAAATCATTCTAATATGTTAATTTATTAATGTTGAAAAGTTGTGCTGCTTAATATGTTTTTGGAATCTGTGAATTATTACTATTTCAGAAGTAAGCATATTTGTAACAATATGCACTACAGTTCTTTCTTTCTTTCTTTTTTAAATAAATTAACAGTTTTGTTCAGCATGGATTAAAAAAAAAGTGCAGCATAAGACAAACCAGTAAGTACCTTCTAATAACAGGTCATGGCAAATTATATATGCTGGGCAAGTTTTTAGCAATGCCATACATTTTGAGCCTTGCTGTGATGAGGTAATTTGATATTAACCCGACACTCCTTGGGGCAACCTATAAGGGTCAACTGCCATGGCCAAGGGTTCAGATATTATAGCAACTTCAGAACAGATCTTCGGCTGTTCCTGATTTAGCACAAATAATCAGATTTGGAAGTGCTTCAACACTGTTTAACGCCGGACGGATTTTGTTGATTTGTAGTTGGCTTTATTAATTGAGTTCTATTTCCAGAACGTGAGGCACACATGAATAATTACTGTACAAACCGTATTACTGAATAATACACAACATCAGAGCCTCAGACTGCTTGCCTCTTTGTTTTGAAAATGACTAATTTAGACCACTCATCATAGAGAGGTCAGCTGTAATTTACATAATAGGTGTCACACTGTCCTCAGCAGTGTTCACGGGTGCCATAGTATAATTTATTAATAAACCAGTCGGAGTCCTCGGCTTTTGTTTATCAAACGGTTTCACGGGATAGCTCCATTTTAAAGCTCCAAATAAGTCACATTAAATGTATAGTCATATTAATATCTAGAGAAACATAATTTATCCTCATATTCTCAAAGAATATGTGCACATCTCACCGACTTAATACATCAACTAACAGAAATCTATTATCTCTCCGTGAGGATTTAGGGAATGCTTTATTAAGCAAACTTGACATTTTAATCATGGAGTAATAGCAGAAGATTTTATAATCACCCTATCCTGTCCATTTATTTCTATATTGATTCAGATTTTCACTGTTTTAACAGCATAGGCAAAAAAGGCATCCACTTCCCAGGTCTTTTCTGTATGTTTTTCACTTGTGCTGTGCATCACACCACATACAGTATAGAAGTGTAAAAATCTCTTATCATCCTGAGGACTCCGTTTTGGCCCCCAAGGTGTCCTTTATCAAAAGCGATGTTCATCCTCGCCTGACAGCGGTCAGAATGTATTGGTGTTCTTGCTGGAGACCTTAAAAACACTTGTCATTACTTCTCATAGCCTCTAGCTTGTGGTAAGAATCAAATAAATTCAGTTTCACCGGGAGATGTTTCCAGCCAATCCCACATGTCCTCTTGTGAACCCGGTGCTTGGCATCTTACAGGCAGCTTAATGAAATTAATATATCGGATTTTCTGCAGTGATTGATATGCTACATCCAAATGTAAACCATAATCTTCTCTGCTGAAACTTGGACATCAGCAAATCTGATTTATTGCAGGTACTTAAAGAAGAACTTATTGCATCTCTTCCTTCCCATGAAATTATAAAATGAACCTTTTGGATGTAAGCCATTATAATTGCCAGCACTGAGAGACTCCAAAGTGGCAGTTAAAAACAAACTTAAAGCAAGAGTCTGCCGGCAGTGACCTTGAAGGGCACGAAACATTGGCTAACCCCGCTGTTATGAAACCACCGACTGGTTAAAGCGACTCGTCTGTGATTGAAGGATGCGATTAAAGACTGCTGGTTTGAAGAAAAACATCTATGCCACCCTGCCATGTCTGGAAACGGTTTACATCGCTGAGTCATTGTTTGATGTAGCAAATGAGCAAACATGTCATTTATAGGCGATACATATTCCATGTTACTGCACAGAAGGGATTTCATTTCATTTCAACACCTGATATCACTTTTATAATTATGTACTGTAACACAATACAGACAACAAAGAGATGATTAAAAGTTATGCAATGTATTGCATATGAAGGGAATTGATTTTCATAGTTATTTTTGCCGCATCTATCAACCAAAAAAAATCATTAGAATGTTAAGTAAACATCATGTTCCATGAAGCTATTTTGTAAATTTCCTTTTAACATATCAAAACTGAAGGTGATTTTTGCAATATTTCAATTTTTTTTGCCTCCCAGATTCAAGATTTCCAACCAAATGTTGTCATGTTTAACAAACTATACATAAATGGAAAGCGTATTTCAGCTTTTCATTTCCAGAAAATTGACCCTTATGACTGGTTAAATTATTATTATTATTATTTACATTTCATTGCTGCCAAACTCCTGTATCGTTTCCGTGTCCTCCTTGGCACCTAGTTAAGATTGTGATAGAGGGACATTGCTATTAAATTCCTTGAAGGATTTTATTAGCTTTATGAGACACCGTACCGGACTATCACACTGTTAAGCAGAGCTTAGAGACAGGAGTTCTCTTGGCTCTTGGTAAATTAATTGCCAATCTACTGTTACCCTGGACATTGCGAAAAATAATTATGCTTTTGACATCTGGTCAATATCTTAATCTGCTTTAGTCTTTAAACTCCATACTTCGAATGTTGAAAATCCAGTTTTACAATCTGCATTCTCAGTCATTAGCATACAAGTAAACTTTTTTGTAACTCCATCAAGTAAACAAAACATTAAATCTAACCATGGTGAAGTATTACTGTGTGTATGAAGTGGATTTGGACAGTGGTAGTTTAATTTTATTTTGCTTGGATTTGTTTATCTTAATAATCCATTTATGTGTCAGAGATTTGTTTGGTACTAATCTTTGATTTGCTAGCTCTGAGATGACTCACGGTGTACTGCTCAGACAAAACATAGATATATTTCATCCTCAGGAGACACCTGGATGTGTATTTAACCTTTTACTAAGCTCTAAAACATTTCCCTCCACATGCTCTGGTATATACTCATTGATTTTGGATTTGTTGAAAACGTCTGAAATGGTTGTTGTTTAATGGGTTAAGTTAAATGACTAAAATGCTATTAGAGCTTTTGGTTTAATGGGTTAATTTAGCACACACAAAGAAAAGGTTTTAAACAAGTGGATTGCTCAAAAATTAGCAAAATGTCTGTCTTTTTATTGGTTAGGGCAAATTCTTATGTTACTATATTTAGTTATTTAGTTTAGGAAACCATTTAAAAAAGGGTGTCTAATTAAGATAATAATAATAATAATAATAATACCTATTAGCTGCCAAAGACTTTTACTGTGAGCGAGTTGTACACAGATGTCCTTGATAAATGACTTTAGCTTATTTAAAAAAAATAATAATACATAGAAAAATCTTTCTGTATTATCCAGAAAAAAGACAGGGGATTCAGTTGCTAAGAGGATCCAAACTGACTAATTTTGGAGTTGAAAGTCGTTAGATATTTCCCCCTCCTCCAAAGCATTTTAAAGTTTAAGTCCTATTTGATCCACACACAATCAGCTGAGACATGCTGGCTCTGTTCCCAAACTCTGTGAGCTGGGTTTCTGTCTCTTAAGGCAGCATCCTAACTGAAATAGAAGCTCAAAAGTGACCGTTTTGGAACACTTTTCTTTGCCAGCATTGTGAAAATAGCACTTCCCACAACATGCACAGGAGATTTGACTTACCGTTGATTTCAATATAGTGTTATGTTAATAACCATAAACACAGTACTGTAAACCAGTCCCTATTTAATTCGATTTAAATGCTTTGTCCATTATCTTCAATTGATTTTTTGTTTTACTGAGCTTGCTGCAATGCACCATGGAATTGTCCACTGCCTAAGAATTCAGCCAAACAAAAGGTATCCTGGGCACCATAATGATGCTTTTAAAACAACCTACGTAGTCAGCTCACGTTTGGAACACAGCCATTGTCAAGTGTTTTAGTACCTTTGGTGCTTGGTCTCTATACAGTGAGCTTTGCTTTAAAAGCTTTAATGTTCCTGCCAAAGCCAAGAACATGTGTGGCAGGTGTCCGGGTGTGCTTGGAGGTCCACGTGGCCCATAAAAACTAACCCCACTTTGCATGAGGCATCTGATCTCAGTCAGTATACCACAGGCTAGCTTTAAACCACTCTTCCAGAGCCAAGAAAAGAGCAGCGCCTGTGTCCTGGTGGATTCGGAGGCCAAACGTCTGACCACGTATCCTTGACAAACCAGGGATTAACACTTTATTAACAAGATAAACATTATTCACTCGCCATGAAAGACATACAATAATCACTTTAAGGCAAGAGCTTTTTGATTCTGTGAAGTATTTAGAGATTTCTAGGAGATGTCAGAGTCTTTCAACATGTATTTTCTTCAGAAAGTACACCTCTAAATCATTTTTCCCCACCGTCTAGGAAACGTACAAGGCTCTTAGTGATTCATCAGAACATCATGACATTTACGATGAAATGTTCTTGTTTACAGTATATATGACATGTGACCTATCAAATGGCTATGTAACCTAGTACAAGCCTAAAAAGGCCAGTCTGGGGAACCCTATAATGTCACACACCTACACCAGGCCATTTGAGATTACTTAAGACGCATAAATCAAAATCCTAATATATCTTTATTAGATATTCCTGATAGGTCAAATGCCTTTTAGACATCTAGAACAACATATAAAGTTCTTGCAACTGAACTATAGCAGTAGATACATTTTTTTTATGTAAGCACTTATGTCAGAGATTTATATAAAACATTAATTATTAATTAACCTGAAATAAACCCAGTTTACCTACAACTTACAAACATTTTTTTGATTACCATCTATACTGAGAAAATAAATTGGGTGTATTTATCTTTAAAAAAATAATTACAAAGAAGCAGCAAATATCACACTAAATCAAACTGAAATAGCATTTTTTTTGTGTGTAAAATGTTCTTTTATCTTATTTACAACCTTGAAAATCACTTTTTGCAGTGCACTGTGCATATAAGAAAAAAATCTTTACATAATGACAGTTCTCAGGATTGAAATGACATTTCCACCTTGCTTGAAGTGTTCCATGGGAAACATCTAGTTTATTTCCTGACCCATGTTTCGAAGGAAGAACTCGGCGAGTCTGGAGATCACTCAAAACATGTCATCATTGCATGCCGCAGTGATATGTGTTGATCTCCATTTAATGCTTGAGGCCAAAATATGAGTGACACCTGCTGACTTCTCCCATCATGCATGACAAGGCAAATGATCGGCGACAGACGAGGCTCCTCTTTAACTCAATGACACTTTCTGTCACCTGGCTCAAATCCTTATTTTGAAAAAATGTCTGACACCAACAAGGGATAGTTTGCATTCTCTTTGAGAAGACTGGTACATACTGGTACACTCGTCACTGCCCTTGAGTGACCCTCTAGAAAAACATTTGGAACCTGTTCAAGAAACCGGTGATATTTCAATGAATCATCTGCACAGCAGGGGTTTTAACTACATTGAAGGTGCCAGAAAAACATTGTCATCAGCTGTAATTCTTCTAAGTGATGCCGGAACCTAGCGATCAAGTGATCTTAAGAGACTCTAGAAACGCGAGGTGAATGATTTATAGACTGAGAATGTTTGATTAACTGAGTCACAGAGGGCAGCGGGCATGTTGTTAGGTTATCTTAAGATTAGCACCTTTGTTTACCTGCTTGATGAACATGGTCAAGCTTGAAAGGCATAAAATCACTTAAAAATCTTACAGAGGCACTTTGCATAGATTTAAATAGATTTCACAAGCACTTGTGGTCTGAAGCATCAAGACCAGCAACTCCTCGACATTTCTAATATTAAATATGTATAAACACTTCATTGTAGGGTAAAAATTGTATTTTTCAACATATCTGATTAAAGTTTAACCAAACCATACTGAAGTTTCAAAAAAGGAGAAAAAAAAAAAACATGAATCTCCTTGAAGCATGTGTGCAACATGCCAAGTTGTAGAATAATATTTGTGATGGTTTCAGAAAAAAGAAAAACCTTCTATCAACCTTTACGTGGACTCCGCCTCAACAATTCCTTCAGCGAAGCCTTGCTATTATCCCGAAAAGCAATTTCTCGTATGACAGTGGTACTGTTTCAAAAATTACAGGTCATACTTTCAGCGTAGATACCAATTTTTTTCTTGTCACCAGGCAGATCCCTATCTATCAATGGTCAGTATGAGCATGGTGGTTTTTTGGAAATCCAAATTTACAAAATAAATTTACAATTTATCATCTGTCATCATAAATGGATAGAATACTTGCTTGGTAAATAAACAAAGGTACAAATCTTTAACTGCTTGAGTTTGATAAATTACCCTAGATATAGCACTACCAGTCCTCCTGATTACCCCTACAGGTTATTAATGTATATTTACAATCATAAAATAAATGAAAATGAAAGAAATGAAAAAAAAAAAAAAACACCAACTGATTTTTTTCCCTCATTAAGTTACCATCATCCACTATAATTTAAATAAAAAACTCAAATGTCATTCTTTCTGTAAATAATCATTTTGACTAATATTTTTCTGTGTGCAGACAAAACTGCATTAAAACTGAACCTGGAGGAAATTAGAGGGTTATAATCAAAATGTGGAAGAAATCAAAAGTGTCTGATCAGACCGCAGCAGGGCAAGGTAAAGTCTCAATGTTTTCATTAATATGTTTTTAATAAAGTATTCCAGGTTAATTAAATAATCACTAATAATATCACTAACTCTTAAATACATTTTATACAAAAAAGTCACTATATTAATTTTAACACATTCTGTGTCATTAGTGGGCATAAAAAAAAAAAAATCCAAAGTCCCAGGAGTCATGTCATGATCACACAAAGGAAAGAGCCATCCGGATTTTCACAAACCTATAGCTCTTACCATTCAAGAAGATGCTGCTCTTGTCCTTGTTTATACACACACACACACACAATATTTTTTTATTAATAACATGATGTGTGACCCATGTTATTAACCACAAAACCAGTGAAAAGGGGCAATTTTCTGAAATTGAGATTTATACATAATCTGAAAGAAGAAATTAGATTTCCAATAATGATATAATTTGTTAGGATATGACAATATTTGGCTGAGATTTGAAAATCTGGAACCTGAGAGTGCAAAGAGATCTAAATATTGAGAAATTTACAAAATATTTCCATCATTTTGACCCATACAATGTGTTGTTGGCTATTTCTTCAAATATACATGTTCTACTTATGACTGATGTTGGTCAGATCAACTACTGAAATTAATTACATATACCAGTATCTGCCATATAAATTTTCAGTGAGCAAAATTAGTGAGATCCAGAAAGGATGGTGATATTTCAGATTCACAGAAATATCAAACCAAGTTTCCGTTCCTAACACAGTAATTCATGACCCCAAACATTTTAATGTGGCATTCTAGTGGGATTCAAGAAGAACAAAGCAAACCAGGAGTCCAAGGAGTATTAATAACATAGTACGTTATGTGCTGTATGCAGCTTTATAAATCAGTGGTAAATCAGCTTTATAAATCATGCATTTTTCAGCAGCAACTGATCCAAATGAGCTCAAGGCTGTCCTGAAAAGGAAAAGGTGCTGTAAATCATATGCTGTAAATATAGACAAAACTATTTTAGGCAATCTCTGTGACTAATCCATTAACAGTACTGCATCTTTGTTTTCATTCTAAGATACAGTATGAACCGTTTTGGAAAGAGAGAGACATGGTCCCCCAAAGCTTTAATAAAGTTCAGCAATAGAAAAAAAAATAGTGTAAGAAATTAGGTTTAAAAGTTTGATATCCTTCTCAATACTTTCCCAAAATATATCCCATATCCTATAGCCATACCTTTTCCTTTAATCAACTGTGAATTACCTCTCAACCCTGCAGTAAGGTTCGTCCTAAAGCCGAAGCAAGGAAAGATGGGGAAACTGACCCAAAGTTCTGGGAGATTTTGCTGAGCAAAGATAAGAAAGATTATGAGCGCATCTGTGCAGAATATGGGGTGACTAGCGTCCGCTTGATGTTGAAGAAACTGAATGAGATGGGGGAAAAAAAAGAGAAAAAGAACAAGCAGAGGTACTGATTTGCTTTGGGGGGTTTTTAAACGCATTTTCAATGTGAAATGGTATTGTAATTATATTTTTACTCACAGTTCTAACCTCAAACACATTGATGTGAATCCTGATGGATCTGCTTATTTTGAGCTTGATCTTAACCTTCTAGACGCCAGCAGAATTTTCATCTACAAGGTAAATTGACTGGTTCTTATAACACATCTGAGCTCAGGTTTCAGTGCAAGCTTCTGGCTTGTGAGCTTTTGGTGTGTCCCTCAAGATGGTGAGATGATTCCATATTCTATATTCCATATACCTTGTCCCAGATGATGATGGCCTTAACCGGTTAGACGAAGAAGACGTCAATGTGTTCTCCACTGAATTTAAAAGCAAGTTAAAGTCAGCCTGTCATAAGGTAAGGCTAAAGCAGTCTAATTTATCAAACATAATAAACCTGTCTTTTTAGGCAAGTCATGTAGGATATAATTTTTGTTTTTTTATTTGTTTTTATTGTGAATACAATTTTATAAAAATGTTAGAAACGTTTCTTTTACACATTTATTTTACTTTGATTTATCGCTAGTTTAACTAGTTCATTTTTCCAAACCCCTCCAGTGATTGGTCGATTACATTTGCAGTGTTCTTGAGCTTTTAACACTCCAAAAGTGGCACCTAGTGGCAAATTATGAATTTACATTTACATTTTAGACCAACTCTAAAACACCAACAAATAGATGTGCAATATGCTAATGTTTAGCTTTGACCTCAACATGAAGCTGCTTGGGACTTGTTTTAAAAACTCATTCAGAATTGACTCTTTCTTATAAAAGACAATAACATTATGCACAGAGCACTTTCAGATATAAACCTTTGCAGAACTTTGTCATGTCGTGTCATGTCATGTTTTCACAAAGCGTTTCCTTGTGTGTTTTGGCCAACGTGACATGCCGTAGATGCTCTTACCACACGCACGTTTCATGTATTTTGATGCATAAAAAAAATAAATAAATACAAATAAAAAGCCAGATCACGTAAACTGTTAAGACTGGCTATTGTAAGATCAATATCAGGTAAGATTACTCATGTTCATTTCTGCACTCTGTAATAAACACGGAGGTGTTAGTACCGTCCAAAATGGTACATGAAGATCACGGACGACAGGTGACACGTACACATGTACAGTAGTTTAGAAAACTGGTCCGGTCTGAATAGAGCTACAGTGCAATTCAGCTAGGTATACATCCACACTAAAATATCAAGGTGAAAGTCATCATAGCTTACGTAGTATAGACCCAGCTCCCAACACAACTTTGTGAATATATTAAACTCGATATATATTTTTTTTTTATATATTTTTTTTAATCGCACCTCCCATGGTACTGGAGAGGAGAATTTGTCTAATAGTCTATTAGATAGATCATTTTTATGGACAGGATTTCTAGGCACAGTCGGGAGCTGGAGGGGGTCCGGTTTGGGGACCACAGGATCTCACAGGATTTTGGCTCCTTTGAACCAGGGCCAACAGCGAGCACTGGGGTTGTTTGCAACCGATTGAGAAGCGGCTGGGATGAGAATCAGCACCTCCAAATCTTAGGCAATGGTTCTCAGCAGGAAAAGGGTGGCCTGTCCCCTTCAGGTTGGTGGGGAGTTCCTGCCTCAGGTGGAGGAGTTTAAGTATGGGGTAGTAGGGTTTTTTTTTTTTTCACAAGTGAGGAGAGATTGACAGACGAATCAGTTTCTGCAGTAATGCAGTTAAAGTACCAGTCTGTCATGGTTAAGCTCGAGGAGTTAAGCTCTACGTTCCTACTTTTTTCCTACTAAGCTTTGGGTCATGACCGAAACAATAAGATCCCGGGTACAGATGGACCCACTGCTCCACATCGAGAAAGGCCAGCTGAGGTGGCTCGGGCATCTGGAGACTATGTCTCTCGGCTGGCCTGGGAACGCCTCAGTGTACCCGCAGAAGAGCTGGAGGAAGTGTCTAGGGAGAAGGAAGTCTGGCTGTCTCTGCTTAGACTGCTGCCCCTGTGACCTGGCCCCCGGGTAAGCGAAAGAAAGTGGATGGATGGATAGATTTATCTATTTTATTCATTTTTTTTTAAATCATAGAAAATAATAATGTAAATATTTTCAAAAACATATATATATATATATATATATATATATATATATATATAAATAACTTTTTTCTGTAAGAATTGTATATTGTGCTTATTTCATATTGTTTTTGTCATGTTCTGTTTGTCTTTTTTCATGAACCAGACAATAACAATCTAGACACTAAGGGCAAAAAGAAACCCTAAAAAACAACCCAAGCCAGAGGGGCAGGCATTGACCAGGCAAAGATCGCAGCAGAACAACAGGTCAAGCTACAGAAAGAAAGAGATGACAGAATTGTGGCTGACAGAACAGTCAGCACTGAGAAAGAGGCAGCAGGTGTGGTGGACAGCAATGGCTTTGCATCTTCTCCATGGAAGTAGCAGTTCTACAGAAGTAAAAGAGGTCAGGAGAGATGGCTCTGGAGACACTGGGCTGGGCGAGGAGTTTAACAGACACTAGAGGAAAAGACACAGGGAAAGGTAGGAGAACCACAAGTACATTCAATAATGAAAGTTGTATCTCCTGTCACATACAGACACAGATGGATTGATATTTTAATCATGCAGTGGCACACATACATTTTCATACAGAATCCAAAGTCAGAAGTAATATCGAGGCGAATGCCTATATTCGTGCATACAGATGATCATTTTATAATGACAGTCAGGATCTTCAGGTGAGAAAATGTCAAAGAGTGGAGGTGTGACTGCAGGAGACCTGACTGGAGACTCAACCGGTATAAGATTTGATGGTGTACTTAACACTACATAAAAATTAATAATGTCAAATACAAAAAACCATTAATTTCCTCATCAGTACATTGACTTTGAATTAATATGATTTAAATGAAAGGCTAACATTTAATCAGTGCCATATTCTCGTTTAGCCACAGTGTGGCACTGTATGAATGATGGAGCCCATAATCAGACTGAGGGGAACAGTTGACAAGATTAATGGTCCTTACTGGCAAAGGGATGTAATTTAGTTCAGGTTCAGGCAAGTGATTTATAACTCAAATATAATTGATCTAGCCAACTGTTTTAATAAATTTCCATTTGGTAACTTTGTGATTAACTAGCAAGCTTTAAACTTGCAAACTGGCATATTTTTCACCGTTCATTATTAGTTCAGTATTTTTATAGTTAATTTCAGTATTTGAACCCTCTCTTTTAAAAATGCATCACATTCTTAGTCCCTAAAAATGTAATCAAAAGGCATAATGCAAGGAACATGGGCTTCTACCTGAAAGTACAATGTGTGGTGTTAATACTAATGAACATAATAAACTACTGTTGATAGTAATAAACAGTCTCTTAACATTTCAAGCCTACATTAACCTCCCTCCTAAACCTGCGTTCTTCCACCTCCGCAATATTGCATTTCACCTCCCACTTCTAAGCCCAAGACACTGAATCTCTAGTCCATGCTTTCGTAACCTATTTCCTCTATTTCAATTCTCTTTGAATTGGTCTTCCAGCTTTAAAAAAATCTGACAGATTGCAGTGCAACAGTTGTCACCCACACCAAACAATCTTCCCACATAATCCTCATATAACCTTCATATAACAGTCTTATTCACTTTTAATTTCTACAATACTCAGTGGTCCTGAAACAATATTATTTCTTATTTGTTTTCTTCCGACCACCATTTTTTGGATGTTTCTTGAATTTGGATGTTTCTAGAAATCTCTTTCCTACTCACAAAATTGTAAAACTGTGAGAGTAATAGTTTTATAAAATGCACTGCCCATATATTTGCATTTATGAGAACAACATTGTGAACATTTGTGAAATATAAAATAGTCAAATTGTGAGATAAATTCACAAATAAAAGAAATAAAGCTACAATCAACAATAAAATCACAATGACTATTTATTTACCTACTGTTTTCCAGGTGCATTTGAGTTTGTTTACTGTACATTGTTTGTGATGCTAACAAACTTGTGCAAAAGGCATTTAATAATAATTATTATATCAATATTTGTATAATACATTAACATTTCTAAGCATGTTATAGGTATGGAATCAGAAGACCTTGCTAGCAAGCAAATCCAATAAGGATGGAAAAGTATATAGTATATATAGTATATACTCTGTTGATTTATTAATTGCTCTAAAAAGTATTTGTTAATTGATCTTCAAAAATTGCATCTATCACTTTTGCTAGTTGTCTTCTAAAGATAAAGCAAGCATATCTAAAGATGGAGATACATGGCAATACAAAGCAGAAAAGATTCAGACTCACCACAGAATCAGGCTGAAGTGATGGAGCTATAACAGCTGGAGGTATTGTCTTTATTTTGCAATAATACAGTGTATTATGAAAGCCCATTTCTTATTTTCTCAGAATTGTGAAATAAACTCACAATAGCAAGTTATAATGTCAGAATTGCAAGTTATAAAGTAAGAATTTCTGAGATATAAATCAAAATTCTTTAAGACTTTACAATTGTGAGTTTATATATCGCAATTCTGACTTTATAATTCGCAATTGAGAAAAAAAAAATGTTTTGGTTAGTTTTGTCTGGACTGCTTCCTTTAAAATGCCATTACCTCCTAAAGACAGAAATCAGCTGGTTTAAGGATGGCACAGAGCTTTTTGATGGTGGCAGCATAAAAGTAGTAAAGGAACTAAACCAGAGACATCTTCACATAAAAGACTGCCTGCAATCTGACTCTTAGGAAATTGAGATCCCGCTTAAAAACCCTTTTGGTACTGCAGAGGCCTTCTCTAGGCTTATTGTGGTCGGTATGTTTCTACTCCACTGAGGATTATATTGAATGTATTCTAAAATAAATATTTATAAACCTTCTGCCTTTTACATACAGACTCATACATTAACATTAAACTGACACATCAAGTATTTCAAACAACTTTGCACCTCTGCAGACAAAGCCAGGTCCACTGCAAGGCCCAGTAGAAGTGATTGACAGCTCATCTTCTGTGACTGAACTAAAATGGAAGCCACCAAGTAATAAGAGTGGCTCTAAAGTGACCAACTACCTAGTCGAGCATCAGAAGGTAGGGCAGAGTATGTGGAAGAAAGTGTGCAATATTTCAGCCGACCGAACGTGTCCCATTGCAAGAAGTACATATACCATATCTACACTGAGAACTCTGAGGATATCAGTGATCCTCTGGAGACAGAAGCCATCATGGCTGGAACTGAAGTGAGAGACTGCATGAGTACTTATGATTAATGAACATAAATGATGCATATTATTGATAAATAAAAACCTTAAATCAAATGCTGTGACTGAAAAACATTTCTCCACCTACAGTAAGCATCAAAACTTTCTATTTTGCAGTTTACCCTGCTCAACCTGCCCCTCCTAAAGTGGTCAGCGCTTTCAAAAACTGCATCAACCTGACATAGACTCCACCAGAGAAAGATGGAGGAATCAGAATACTGAGCTACCAGCTAGAGAAACAGCTAAGGATCCTATTTCAGGTACTAGTTTTCCCGAACATTTCCAAAAAAATAGAAAAAAAAAAAAAAAGCCTGCATGTCTGTAAAACTACAAAAATGTACACTTGTATATGATTCACTACCGTTTCCAGATTAAATATGCAACTTAACTGCTTTTCACATGAAGGATCACACTGGGGCAGATCTCTATTCATTGCACAATACTATATTATGATCTCAAAACACTTAAGTGCATGATTTGTAAACTGCTGTGTTTTGATGCACATAACTGGATTCATGTGTGGATTTTCTGACACAGTAAACCTGCTTGGTAACTCACATTCTGGACATATCACTTTAAAAGTGTCGCAAAACATGCAAGAGGCAAAGCAGTATCATTTTACATAATTGCCGCCTTAGGTACATTTTTCCAGCGAGTCTGTTTTTTTTTTTTCCCCAATTACTGAGAACTTTACTTTCAAACCCAAAAGGTTTCTGGTTAATCTGCAGTTAGGCAAGAGTTACATACTTTAATAACCTACTCAACACTTCTCAAACCTATAACAACTTTATATAGTTGTCCCAGTAAAATTTAAAACAGGACATAGCTATAGTGAAATCAATGCCATGAACTTTCCAGCTAATAAAACCCATTGAATGTATAGCAAGTGAACTGGAAAACCTTGATTGTAATTACTGTGCATCTTTGAGTTACAATTAAACAAGAATTATAGGGTTTGAATCTAGGACAAAGGACAGATGGAAGGTTCAATGGAAATGAAAATGATTTTTCTGTACTTTTAATCTATGTAATTAGGAAACAATGGTTTTATGATTAAATGACCTCTAATTTAGATAAAACTTCAGATTATTCATTACTACAAGGCTAGCTATAAGGTGAAGTAAATGCTGCTTTGGATGAGAGGGACTAAACTTTTTTTTATATGACCGTAACATTTTACTTTTGACTAAAATGTTTTTGATCTTCACATAGCATGTGTAAAAATTTTAACACTGTAAAATGTCAAACTGTTTTGTTAAATTTTGCTGGTGTTATCTACTGTGATCAGGCTGATCCTGCCGTATATTATGAACTATATATAAAACAATATTTATGACTTAAAACTAGTTCATTTAGATGTTTTCAGAAACTGTGTTCGAAATCCTACAGTTAGAATATTATAATGTTTTACATATTCTTCTGGGTCAAGAAGACCCAGGTTTTCTAACAGTGTTTTATGGGTACTTTCAAGTCAAAACACTTAAGAACATCAAGATCCAACTTGTCATTATTATTTCAACTGTTGACTGTTGACTGCATCTTCACATTTGCTAAAAATGTTGGCTATGCATTAGCTATTAGAGGTTGTTTCACTCTGAATCCTCCCTACCAAACCATTTTTAAGTATAAGTATACTTAAAAATATACTTAAAGTATACTTAAGTATACTTCTCTCTAGTCAGTGTGAAATAGGCAGCAATAGCCTGCTCAAGGCTCTCAGAAATGCTATCTCTCTAATCCAAACTTTTTCCCTCTAAGTGAAATCGACCAAATGTTATCGATATATTCTTTAATTTATTGGATGCACTTAAAACAAACAAAAAAAGTGTAAATGGAACAAGACTCAATCCTGCAACTCTCAAACCAATAAATATTTCTCTGAGCTACAACAACTCATGACCAGGTAAGGGGTTCAGACCCCCTAACACCGAAATCCTATAATAGCCCCTGGTAAGGCTTTAAATGGTCTAGCACTTTACCTGAGGCACCTCTTATGAATTCTCACAGAAACTTCCAGTCATTTTCAAGAGCTTACCGCCTCTCTATTTGCATCATATTTTCCCAGCTGCTTGGTCACACCAGAAACCAGATGTCTCTTATAAATGTCTCAACAGCTAGAAACATTTTCTTTAATTTAAGTAAAATTGTTTTCCGTTTAATGATCTTACCCGCACAAATGAAGTATAGAGGCACTTCATTGAATGGAATTAACACAATCTCACCTATAATTATTATTAATAAACTCTTTGATTTCCTTTACATTTTTTTTTAAACTGACTATTTTTTATATTAATAATCCCTACTTGAAAAAGGCTAGATTCAACCCTCTTAATGAGCATAACAGCCAAATTTGTCATAGCTCCTCCAGCAGATAACAGTAGGCTAATTATGCATCTCTAGACATGTTGGTTATCAAATCACTGGCTTTACTTGGTGTGCCACTATGACAATTAAAATAATCTGCTTCGCACAGCTCTGAAGTATGCAGTGAAGGATGTCTCTGAGGGGTCAGAGCATGAGTTCAGAGTATCAGCCATTAATATGTCTGGGCCTGGAGAACCCAGCGCTCCCTCTGCGATGGTCTGCGCTAAAAACCCCAACAGTAACTTTGGTTCATAATGCTTTCCATCTATTCATTTTCCGTCAGGCCTTGCTTCAATGATCCTGTAGACTTCATGGTTGTAAGAGCAAGAAATTCTATCAGAATCAAAGTCGATTATGAGGTACCTTGCTGACTATGTGTCAGCCCTTATTCCCAAATGAGCATGTCTAACATTAGTAAGAACATGTAAATTTGCCCCAATGTAAATTAATGTTAATAACTTTTAGTTTCTGCTGTATTTAATCAAGCTACCATCCAATTAAACAGAATATAAAACTGGCAACTAGAATGGACTTGTTTAAACAGTAAATCAGAGCTAAAATCTGTGAGAAAAAAATCATGTAGCATGGGGTGGGCTTACTAAAGCAAAGGGTCAATTCAAATCAATATTTTTAAATGATTTAGGATTTATTTGTATTCAATCATTTTCTTTTAAACGGTTCATATCAAGGGCTCACCACAACCTGACATCACATGGCTAAAAAAGGATGAACCTGACTCCCCCAGGGTCAATATCATCAATGCTGAGGACTCATCCACACTCGTCACCCCCTCGTCACACTATTCAGACTCAGGTGTTTACACCATCATGGCAAAGAACTGTAGTGGACATCCAGCTTTAATATAGAGGGTTAGAGTGGCTTACTTTTACATAGGACATTAATAGAGGCAAATTACAACAACTAAAATGCCATTATCATTTTTTTTGGCTCTAAGACAAAAAGGTCAGTTTAACAAAAAAAAAATATAAATACCCACTTGCAAATGTTATCTGTTCAGCATTATACATAAAATATAGTGTCTTATATTGTTAAAGAATGGAACCAACTTGTAAATTATAGCAAATATAATTGTTTCAAGTAGAGACCAAACAATACTGGAAGTACAAAAATGCAATATACATAATTGGATTTTGTGTTGCGTTTTGTTTGTATATTCACTAAATGTTAGCAAACCACTTACATTTATTTAGAGCAGGTGTTTTAAAACAAGCCCTAACATAACACTACACATAGACCTTTGGCATGACAAGCTGCTTTGCTAAAGATATAAGACTGTGATTAAGATCAGACTGTGTCTCGATGATCATGATCATGATCACTGGGAAGTTAAATAGAAACTGGATCTCTGGTATGGTGGGTAGCATCAGTGGCATTTTACAGTGAGAGGGCACTTGGACTGGACTGATTGCTCTGATTGACAATTCTAGCATTTACCATCGAGTTACCAATTAATTATTATTTAATGTAATGTATTATTATGTAGACAGGATTTTCTTCTTACAAAAACGAAACAGTGTCATTCATTTGATTGGGTGAACCTGACAATCTGCTTGAGCTGGTGCCGCCCTGGCCCTTATATAGCCTCACCACTAACACCACTAATGTAAAAGTACCTTGTGAGATCACTTACAGCATCTTAAATCACTGCCATAAGAACTTCCTTGTATATCCTGTGTATGAAATATTTCAAAACCTTGCCTTAAGTAGCCTTAATAAATAATGCAGAGAGCAAACAGCAGACCAAAGTGCATCACCACTGTGAATGTGACTACACCGTCCAGTTTATCACACTAATAATTAGGCCTTGCTGCATGCAGGAGCTGCTCTAAGAGGGGGCAGTGCCCTTGTGTCAACAAACAAAAAAATCTCGGTGCCCCTGTAAATTCATAAATAAACAAATACTTTTAATTGGTTTACATTTTGTAAGGCTGTTTAAATGGCTAAATAAAACATGTGCCCGATATGCACCACTACTGGCAATAAGGTCCTTTGGGGTACAAAAATTCTCATTGAATCCTTCATGTGCCAATTTATTACTTTCATAGCCACACACGCCAACCCCTACAGCTTCAAAGCTTCCTTTATTTTTCTTCTGGCTACAGATCAACCTCCAGGCCCAGTGGTGCTAGAACAGGTTGTTTATGGTAAAGTCATTATCACATGGACTCCATTTCCAGACCAGGAGAAAGATGATTGACTGCACTACATGGTGGCAGAACGTGATTCCAACACACGTGTTTGGCATGCAATTGCTGACCGTCTGTTTTGCAAAACTTACACTACATCTGTTCACCCTGGGCCACTTCAGAGTCTACTCAAAAAATTATATGGGACTTTCTCATCCCTCTAAATCACCAACATTTGGGTATGGGTGGGTGTTAACGAGCTGAGAGGTGGGTTATTGGAGAATACAAATTAAATAAATTTTCATAGGCCTATTAATCAATTTTCCCTTTACTGTATGTCAGTTTTTGAATGAAAGTAGCTGTTTATCCATAAAATTAAAATTTTGATTATTTACTCACTTTCATGAAATTCCAAATTTGAATGACTTTTTCTTCTATGAAACACAAAAGATGATTTTTTTTAAAGGTTGCTGATTTTATGCAGTTACTGTGAGGCTTTCAGATTAAATATGGCTGGTCTTCGGAAGCCATACAGTAACTTAACACGAAAAACAGACAAAAATAACAAAATTGTGAGATTCACACATTCAGCACTGAATGAAATTTTTCACAAATCGGCGACCCAATTTTCAAAACTATTGAAGCTATCTCACGACCAATTTTACGAGGTGGCTAATTCCTATGAGTTAAAAAAACCTCATAAAATATGTAAAAATTGCTGTGAGACCTCAACTCTAAATAATTAATTCACAAGTATGGACTAAAGTTCTAAACACCCTGATCATAGCAGTACAATTCTCCATTTTTAACACTCTTACAGGTTTGGGACGACATGAGACTTGGCAAACAATGACAAGAATTACATTCTTTGCCTGAACTATTCCTTTTTCTAATTTCTAGCGCCACTAGTCACAAGCTCACCACCTAAGATAACTCTTGAGAGACCACCTTCCATCTTGGTTCCACTAAAAGTCCACAGTTCACCACAGGGCTTTCAGCTGTACATGACCTGTGGTGTCCGTGGCTTCCCCACACCACATGTTGTGTGGTACCTCAACAATGTCTGCATCAACTCCAACAATAACTACTACATAACAAATGCATATGGAGTCTGCTTTATGTACATCTTCTGAGTTGGGCCGGAACATAGTGGCCAGTACAAAGTGGTGGCAGTCAACTCATTTGGCAAAGCTAAATGTACCGCCAAACTAACAATGAGAGGTATGTAATGATTATTTCCATATTTTAATGTTACTGCTACCATGAAATGCCTTAACACATTATTTTATTCTTGTTTTGATTTATTTACAGATTGAAATTCAGCATGCTTACAATCAGTTAGCTTATGTAGCCTACTGCAAACCAGTATATATAGTAAATAATTTTATATAGAGCTGCTTCAAAAATAATATGCACTTAAAAAAACACTACACTGCCAAGTGATATATTGGTGCCTCACTGTTTGTGATATTTTATTAGATAAAATCTGAATTATTAAAGGTGCTCTATGCGATCTTGCAGGATTTTAGCTCGTTTTTATTTTTAAAAAACCCGCTCTCGAAAGACAACACAGAGGCTGCAATACCGAAAGAAACATTTTGGGGACCACAACAAAAACGAATTCCGGCCAAACAACCGGCAAGAAGTGGTGGGGATTAAGGCGCATTAAACCCCACCTCTTCTTGCCGATTGGTTGGCCGAAGTTTGTTTGCACGCGTTAAACCCCACCTTATTGTCGATTGGTTGGCCGAAGTTTGTTTTTGTTTGGTGTACATCCTGAACCCATAGTGTTTTGCAAGATCGCATATAAATAACAGCTTTAATATGCAGTTAAAGGTGCTCGAAGACTTGAATGTTTACTGGAAAAAAAAAAAAAGTTTTCTGCTCACTTCTCTGGTTAAACCTCTGAGGTTGTTAAAAGAATTTCAGTATGGAACACAACGCATTTTAGATATAAAAAGTTCAAGTGTGTTACTACGCCAATGCAAAGATCGCCTGCCCTGGGCCAGATACAATAGATTTTGTACAAAAGTGATGCAAGTTATCGACGACTTTGCAGAAGAATAAACACACTCATTTTGCTGCTTACCTTGTGGCTTCAGGAGGTGTTTCGGGTCGCAGGGTGACGTTTGTGTTTACTCAATTTCCTGAAGTCCACAGATGTCTCCAGGCTAACTCAAGCACAGGTTCTTGCAATCTGCCTGGCCCCAGACTTTGAGACAAGCTGTCTGGGCACGTCAAGCTTGGTAAACCCCTGTCAATGTAAAATGAAACCTTCCCTGAGGGCTGTGAGGGAAATATGCTGCCACATGAATATATATTTTTTACAAGGCCCACGTTCGTATCAATATTAGACCCTGAAAACTAAGCTTTTAAACATAATGGAAACATAATGGTCGAAAATCACCTGTAATAATTGCTCATAAATAACTCGTACCAGAAACTAATGCTTCAATTTTAAGAGCCATTTTAGATACACTTTAATTGTCCTATAAACATGCAATATGTTCGGTCATATTACAAGAGATCGTCATACCACTGAAAATGGCAAGGCCCGCATAGTGCAAGCGTCTACATTTAGGACACATGTATGACTTTAACACTAAACTCACTCATTTTTTTGCGTTTAAATCAATCAGTTATACAAATTAGTGAACGACTGGGATGAAGTTCATAATCAGTTAAATAATGACAGTAATCAACAATGTCTTGTTTGTAGACTTTGAGATCAGCTTTCATTTAAAAGATGAACATCAAAATAACACGTTCAACTATTTTTTTTTTTTTTTTTTTGCAATGCCTGACATCACATGAAACTATAAAACTTAGCTTTACATTCGGTCACAATTAGAAAATGATATAAGAATATGAATATCTGCTACATGGGCTGGACATCCACCCCACCCAAGCTTCTCAAATAAAAGCTTTAATGTGACAGCTGATTGATTCAACTGCATGGAAGGTTTCCATTCGGGCCACCAATGTTCTTAACTGAACAAGCAGCATTGACGCAGAGGCAGAAGGAGCAGTGAGATTTTAAAGGTGAGTTTTCATTTTCTTTGACATGCAGCACAGGGAACCATCAGGAACAATTCATCATTCCTATTCACAGCTCACCCGTAGTTATAAATTTAATCAGTCCTTGAACTATGAATAAAACAAATTTGGCAATAAATAATGGTTTTGAGCACATGATTTCATTTTGACAATGGGAAGAGAGCAGCACATTTAAAACAGAAGGAAAACCACTGAGAGTGATATACTAGACCACACTAGCAGTGGTTTTTCCTCTTAAGAGTTAGGACAGATGAATATGTAAGCGAGTCATCTACTGGCATGCATTATTAATCTCTGCTATGAGAATCAATCCCATCCATGCCATGTCTTGACTAAACCTTGCTCATTATGTTTACCTGAGGATGCGTTATGCAGAATTATACAAATTTCTAGTTGAAAACGCATGCCATTTTCACTTCAAACTTTTGTTAAAAATGTGTAAAAAAAAAAAATCAATACTTCCATGTTATTTTTCCAAATTAAAAATTAAAAAAACATTGTGAAATCTGGCAAAGCAAACACATTTACTTACAAAGCTAAGAAAATACGACATCTAAAAAAAAAAGCATCTTAATAATGTTTTTCAAGTTTTAAACGTGTCTAAAAATATCGCATAGGTAAAAACCTATATGACAATGTTAGGCAGAGCACTAGTGACCCACAGCCTCAATCACCATTCACTTTTTTACATAAAAATAAAGACAATGGCAACTAAAGCTGTCATTTTGCAATTTGCCAATGGTCTAGGTCAAACAAACATAATTAAAGGAAAATATCTAGACTTATAATCTTAAATTTGCTTCTTGAGTCCATTTATATAGTTCTGATGCATTTAATTTGGCTTTGTTTTTTTCTACTTTGTTTTGTACACAGGAGATAAAAAAAAAAGAAAATAAAGAGAAAAGGCTAGACTAGAAAAGGATAGACTATACAGCTTGACACCAGATCAATTGACAAATTTTCAGGAAAGATGAGCAATCTGAATGAAAGGTTAAGGTTAGGACCTCCGAACATCATCATCATCCCAGCCTTACGGTGGAGAGACACTGCCTCAGCCACTAAAACACAAAAAAAACACAAATTTTCTTCAGCAACTAACCACCAGATGATTTCGTCAGATCTTTTTGGTTCTTAGCTAGGCAGAAGAATAGTTTATGGCTCACATAATTTAGTTTTATTCATGTGTGATCTGTCAAATGTAGGATAACAGTTTCTTTCCCCTTTGGCCTTGTAAAAGCATTGCTGAGGATCCTGTGAATCTTGGAATGCCAATAGGTTTTTTACCGACAGTCTTGTATTACGCACCATGTGATGTGTATCAAATCTAATTCTTAATATATCTTTATTGGTTAACATTTTGAAGGTCACGGCCTGATATATCTTTTTTTAGGGCCATTAGGGGAAAGAAAGAGGAACACCTCTGTCTCTCTCTCTGTCTGGGGTTAAGGACTTCCCAGTTTCACTATTTACTCTCTCCTTAATAAAGAAAATCATGATTACTTCAGAAATTATGGAATTTCACATCATCAGTTTTATCAATAGCAAAAATGACAAGACCTGTATACAGATAGATTTTTATAGTACGCCATAATCAAAGGAAAATGAAGCATGATTTTAAGTCATAAAGTTGTGAGAATAAAAAAGTGCAAAAAGGATGCAATTGAATTACAGGATTTACTAAACAAAGACGTCTTGTGGTGCATTAGCACAGTAATTATTACTATCTGAACACTTCAGTAGTTGCAAAGAATTTAATTTATTCAGAAGAAACAAACATTCATGCTCCACTTTGCTGTTCTCGACCACATCACTTTGATGTTACTTTCCTAACAACTTTATTCTCATAATATTACAGTTTTAATCTCATAAAGATATGACTCTCATAATTGGCTTTACTCTCAAAACACTTAAAGTGTGCATTATCCCCTCAACTGGATGGGCTCATGTGCAAGTCAAACAGAGCAATTTTTAAACCTTGTTGTTTTACAAAATAAAATACAAATTTACAGGAGCTGGGTGTAATGAGCATATATAACAGAATATACTGTTTTTCATATGCAGCCTATTTCTTGGAACAAAATTAAAAAGCATTTTGAAGATGCCACAGGCTGTAGAAGAGACTCCTGTTGGTCAGGGTAAGTTATACTTAAATCAAAACTTTATATTTGCATGATGTAATAACTTAAAATACAGACATATGTCCCAAATAAACAAAAAGGCCTAGGGAGATTGAATTTAACGGCTTCTAGTATAGCAGCAAATCTCAAGAGTTAGCAACCTGCAATTTAAAAAAAGAAAACACTCTGAATTTTAGTATTGAAAAACAAATAATAAATACACCACCATGCCTTAAACACTGATGGTAGGTTCAAAGTGGTAGCTTTTCCTTTATTTTGGTTCCCCCTTGTTTGTTTTGGTCCAAACTTCCAAGGAAACATTGCCCTCATGTGGTTATATGAATAAATATCAAGTGAAAGCATATGAAGATTGCATGTCAGTTCTATTTTGAATAACATCATGATATATGGCATATGCACACAGCTTATTTACAAAAACAAAACATTCAGGGGCAGTTTCCCAAACAGGGTTTAAGACTAGTCCTAGATTAAAATAAATGTTAAGAGCTGTCTAAACTAGAAAAAGCTTGCACTGAGAAACTTTTTCCAGTTTAGACAGCTCTTAACATTTATTTTAATCTATGACTAGTCTTAAACCCTGTTTGGGGAAACTGCCCCTCAGTGTCTAATAAAGCACATAATGTAATTTATGTCTAAAACTTGTATATATTTTTAAAGTGGAGATCAAGAAGAGATCTAGAGTGCCTGGTGTTATGATCACCCAGTACGTCAAGGAACTGCCACGTGGAAAAACTACACCTGATTTCACCAGAAAGCCAATTGCTTTGACAGTTCAAGAAGGTAAAATAATCAATAATAGGCATTTAGAAAAGTCCAAATATATTTTTGACCGTATTTAAAAGACTCATTCTGTTCATTTGTTAATCATTTAAAATTATTGATTTATTGTCTAACAGACTGTTCTGTTGGTTTTATTAAACTTGTGTTAGCTGAGCAGTCATTTAGCTATAATGAAAAAGTAGTACCTTCGGGGTAGTAGATCCTTCATAAGCATAAACCTCAGAGATGATGAATGGATTGCCATTCTATAACTGCAGGCAAAGTGGCCGTTTTCAAAGCTGTGGTGAGCGGAGATCCAGCACCAACTGTTACATGGGCTCGCAACAAGGGTGACGCTTCTGATCCTGAAAAGTATAAGTCAAGATATGATGAAAGGGCTAGAGAACATGTTCTAGAGGTAACATATCAATGCTAAACATTTGGATCTGAAAACAACAACATTATCATACAGTACAGCGTGTTATGATAGATCCTATAAGTCAAATTATTGTTTAATTTGTTGCATTTCTACAGATAGCAAACGTGCAAGTAGATCAAGCAGATACATACAAATGTTTCGCAACAAACCAATTTGGAAAAGCTATGTGCACAGCAACATTGAGTGTATTTGCAGGTAGGCAATGTATTTTTATTTTAAAAAAACACAATATTCAAGAATACTGCCATAATCAGATCTGTGCATTCAATGTGCAGAACTAGGCAATTGCTTGCTCACATTTATGCAATGTACTTATGGAAGTTCTTTTGTTGTCTTTTAGTTGGATTCAAGAAAAAGTCAAAGGATACATCAAAAAAAGGTGAATGTGTTAATCCTGCAATATAATATAAATATAATTTTATTATTTATTATAATTTTTAGATTTGCATCCTATGTTGATAATGTATGATGTTTTCTATTTTGTCTGATAAGATGACCAAACCAACGATCCTGAGGACTTCAGGAAAATGCTTAAGAAAACCACGTAATTGTTTAACTTCAGCTATATAGGAAATTTCTTAAGTGTTTAAGAAATGCATCTAATAAATCAAAGGTACTTTTTTCTCTCATCAAAATGAAAAACCTTCTGTCTAGAATTGTCAAGAAGAGAAAAGAAAAACCCAAGAAAGAGGGAGAGATCGATCCAAAATTCTGGGACTTGATGCTAAGCGCCAAAAAATCTGATTATGAGCGTATCTGTCACGAATTTGGAGTCACTGACTATCGGTGGATGCTTAAACAGCTGAACCTGAAGAAAAAGGAGAAGGAGGACGATCAAGCAAAGGTATTTGTCAGCAATTTAATCATCTGATGCTGGTGTCTCGCTTGTCAGTCAATTTCCAATCATTTTGAGTTGAGACTGCTATGAGACACCCTTCTGCAATTTACAACAGTTAATTTCTCAATAATTTCTAGTTATTGTTTTTTAAGGACCTTCAGTAAAGTCTTAAACGGTCTTATAGGTGGTTGAAAATGTTGACAATATGAAGCAGATTGAAGTGAAGACAAGTGGCAGAGCTGAGTTTGAGTTTGATATGAAGCTTAAGGACACCAACAGTAAAATTTATCTATACAAAGTAAGTTTGTATATTGTAAGCACTTTATAAAAAAATAAACAAATAAAACAATGTCATTTAGGATAAGAAAAAATAATGAAACCTTTTATTCTTTTCAGAATGGTGAAATGCTTGATTATGGTGATGGCACAGATGATTCTTCCAAACACAACATGAAGAAGACCGGTAATAAATACATATTTAGCATAAACAATCTTGGCTTAAATGATGGTGGCCTATACCAAGTGGATGTTGAAGATGTCAACATTCTCTCAACGACGTTAGACAGTAAGATATTTTTTATATTTTGTTAGCATTTTCAAATAAAGCATTGCTACATCCATTGTATTAATCATTTTCCTACAGTTCCCGATGTGGAATTTGATGGTATGCTAAAAAATGCTAAAGTCGTTGAGGGGCAGGATGCCATGTTTGAGGGCATTTTTTCTGGCCCTGTACCTCAAATCACTTGGTGTGCCAATGACATCTCTGTTGAGCATGGAGACAAATACAATATCACAGTCTCCGAAGACAAACTCACCCACAGATTGATAGTAAAGAACTGCAAAAAAGAGGACAAGGGCGTATACACGGCTATTGCTGGGATTAAATCATCCAGGGCCATCCTTGCTGTTGATGGTACATTTCCAAGATTAACAAAGAAACATCATCTCTCAGCATACTTTTACACTGCCATGTATATCATCTGGCTAATCTATTATTGTTTGTTATGGTCTATGCCACATCAGACGACCCTAACGCCAAGGGAAAAGGTCGAGGTGGTGCAAGTGATGGAGCAGATGATCTTGCAAGACGTCTGTCAGATGAACAGGCCAGACTGCAAAGAGAAAAAGACGAAGCAGCCAGAAGAGGCAAAGGTACAGATGGGAAAGTTGATGTAGCTGTTGGCTATAGTGGTGCAACGGATGGTCGCGGTGATGGAGCGGATGGCCAAGGAGGACTTGGAGGAGATAGAGGAGATGGAAGTGGAGGAGATGTGACAGGGAAGTATGGACAAGGTGGCCTTGGAGGACTTGACGGAACTGGAGGGAACAGGCTTGGAGGAGATGCAACAGGGAAATACGGACAAGGAGGAGATGGTAAAGATGGAAGTGGGAAGAGTGGAAAGGATTCTGGAATGGGTTTGGGAGCAGATGCACTGGGAGGCCAGTCAGCAGTGGTTGGATCTGATGGAGATGGTACAGGTATGTCAATGACAAAATTGTACAAAAAAAAAAAACTATTTTTTTTTTTTTAAATTTAAACTTACCACTTAGTCTTAAACAAGTTATTATAATTCATTCAAATGCATTTGTTTCAGATGATAAAGTGCACTTTGCAAGTGGCTTAACAGATAAAAATGCTCTCCGTGGCAAACCTGCAGAGCTAGTGTGTCAACTAAATACTGACAAAATTGATGGTGTGTGGTATAAAGATGGAAAAAGGGTATGTATGTATTGTAGCAATGTCACCGAAGTGGTAATTTTTTACTGACAAATACAGAGTTTGATATTCAAATAAATCTTTTTCATCAGCTGACTTCCAATGATGGAGTGTTAATCTCTAAGGATGGTTGTACACATAAGCTCATTATCCAGAATTGCAAGGATTCTGATGCAGGTCTATATCATTTTGAAGCGAATGGTTGCAGGACAGAGGCCATGGTGAGAGTCGGAGGTATTTATATTAAATTTTCATTTTTACATTTTGCTAGCATGATGAAACTACTGTCAGACTGGCAATTAGAATATTTCCTGCTGTATATTGCTTCTATATTTCCCAGATCTTCCAGAATTCGATCCTGATGCTTTGCAAAAGTTCTCCAACCCTGTGATAGTGAAAGCAGGCCAGAGTGCATCTTTTAAGATGTCATTTCCTCCACAAGCTTCACAGAAGATTAAATGGTTTAAAAATGGCTCTGAGCTTCTTGATGGTGGTTCAGTGAAAGTGGTGAAAGAATCAAACCACAGTCGCATTCAAATAAAAGACTGCCTGCGATCGGATACTGGTCAAATCAAAATCCAGCTAAAAAATCAGTTTGGTTCTATTGAAGCTTTGTCAAGCCTTATAGTACTCGGTAAGTACAGTACAATATCTGCCATTAAACTGTTACCAAAACAAACAAATACTATATTTTATGGAACAAAATATTTCCCCTTACAGACAAGCCAGGTCCACCACAAGGCCCACTAGAAGTGAATGAAAGTACATCCTCTGTCCTTGAACTGAAATGGAATCCTCCGAAGGATAACGGTGGTTCACAAGTCACCAACTACATAATTGAACGTCAACAGGTCGGGCAGAGAACTTGGAAAAGGGTTGGGGATAATTCAGGTAACCATCTAACCTTTAGAGACAAAAGTGTGTCTCTCGGCATGAGGTACATCTATCGCATCTACGCTGAGAATCTTGAGGGTATCAGTGAAGCAATAGAGACTGAAAAAATCATGGCTGGTTCTTTAAGTAAGCACCTTAAGTCTGTACTGCTAAATTTTCGTATGATAAGTACTGAAGTCATTTAATATTTATATCACCTATGTGTTGCCAGTGTTCCCTGGTCCACCAGGCACACCAAAGGTGGTCAGTGCATTCAAAAACTGCATAAACCTAACATGGACCCCACCAGAGAAAGATGGAGGGAATAAAATCTTGGGCTACCTGCTAGAGAAACGCAAAAAAGATACAAACCAGTGGGTGACTCTGAACTCAGTGAAGGACCCCATCCAAGGTATTTTTTTTTTTTTATTTCAAAGCTACACACTGAATGAAAGGCACAGACTTCCAGCTCTGCTAAATGCTGAGTCTGGAAAACAACTGCTATGACAAATCGATAAATAGCCATTAGCAAGCACCTAACTTAAAACTTTAAAAACCTCAAAACAAAAAAAATGTGGTCTCTAACTACAGCTCTGAAGTATGCAGTGAAGGATGTCTCTGAGGGGTCAGAGTATGAGTTCAGAGTATCAGCCATTAATATGTCTGGGCCTGGAGAACCCAGCGCTCCTTCCATGATGGTCTGTGCTAAAAACCCTAACAGTAAGTTACAGTCACATGACTCAGAAATCAAGTCAAGATCAAACATCTTTACTGATTTCGAACAATCATTTTTCAGTGAAGCCCCATTTCAAAGATCCTGAAGACTTCATGGTTGTGAGATCAGGAAATTCCATCAGAATCAAAATTAATTATGAGGTAAATATTCATCTACATATCTGCAAATATTATTTACCTTCTTCAAAAATAAAAATTTATATTCTGCACACAGGCCTCTCCACCGCCAGACATTACCTGGCTTAAGAATGGGGAACCTGTATCTCCCTGGAACAAGATCATACATGCTGATGGCACTTGCACGCTTGTCATACCCTCCTCAAAGTACTCCGACTCTGGAGTCTACACCATTGTGGCTAAAAACTCAAGCGGGCAAGCCAGCTTTGACATAGAGGTCAGAGTAACAGGTAAGCTAAATTTGATGTAAATTATATAGCTAGCCGTGATCGTACAATATAAACAAGTTTAGTTCTGTGCTGCATACAATCTGTTGCAAAAATTCAACATACCATCAGAGAAAACAGACCAAAAAAGAACCATGTCAAAGAACCAAAATTTACAATTTACAAGTAGGGCTGGGTATCGAGGTCGATACATTTCAGATACCGAAGCGCGCTTTTGTTTACTAGCATACTGACCTGTGCATGATGCTTCCGGTGATATTAACATCTTGTGTCTCTCTAAATTAGAACAAGAATAGAGTAGGCCACATGAATAACATCTCCAGAACTGCTCCGAGGGTTACTTCAAGAGCATTTGAGTAAATCTATCTTGTATTATAAAATTATACGGCTATTGTAGGAATAAATAATATTACACTAGTTTAAAGATAGCATAACAGATGAGTAAACTGTTTGAACTACTAAAACTAATTTGCACTGATTCATTGTGTTGGATATATTTTTTGTCCGTGCACTGGCTCAGGAAATTAGGTTGAGTCTGTAAAAATGTCAACAAAATGTTTGAGATATGAAATCAGTTTTAACAAAATTAAAAATTGGTTTCGAAAAAGGTATCGTTCAGGAACCAGTATCGAACTCAAGGTATTGGAATTTTTTTTAACAATACCCAGCCCTACTCATAAATGAAAGAAACTATTGCACAAATATTCCTATAAAATAATCCTACTTTATATGATATACAGATGAACCCAAGCCTCCAGGCCCAGTGGAGCTAGAACAGGTGGTTTATGGCAAAGTCATTATCACATGGAGGCCTTCTCCAGATCATGGCAAAGACAACCGACTGCACTACATGGTGGAAGAATATAACTCCAACACGTGCATTTGGCGTAGAATAGCTGACCATCTTCTCTGTACTACCTACACTACCAGCATTCAACCAGGTCAAGAATATCACTTCAGAGTCTATGCAAAAAATGATATGGGAGTTTCTGATCCTTCAGAATCACCAACATGGGGCGTAAACAACAATAAAGGTGGGGAGTAGGATCACTGCCAGTTTAGCTTACTTTAATGCTAAGTACTTAGGCCTTTTTTTTTTCCTTCACACAAACTAGTTTCAACACCCTCAACTGTGTCAGCTGTTGTCACTTTGGAAAGGCCACCATCCATCCTGGTTCCACTGAAACTCCACACTCCACCAAAAGGATACCAGTGCTACATGACCTGTGCTGTACGCGGATGCCCCAGCCCATATATTGCATGGTACCATAACGGGATTTGCATCAACTCCGACAACAACTACTACATCACAAACGCATGTGGCATCTGCTCCATCTACATCCTCAGAGTTCGGCCTGAAGATAGTGGCGAGTACAAAGTGGTGGCAGTCAACCCATTTGGCAGGGCAGAATGTTCTTCTACATTAAAAGTGAAAGGTATGACAGCTGCGGTGTTCATTTCAAGGCTTGAGAAGTGTTTACCACGGTCACCTGATTTACATGATGGTTTGTCCTTTGTGAACAGTCACGTTGCTAATAATTTTTAACATGGTTACGTAATGCAAATGGACTACAGCCTGTGCCAGAGCTCGTCAAAAAGTGACCTGCGGGGCAAATATGGACCGTCAATCATTTTTATGCTGTCACAGATTGATTTGGACAAATTAGCTTCACCGCTTGATTGCATTAGAGCACTTTCTGCGCAAATCTCTATGGTGAGTTTAGAAGCACTCAGCAATTAAAAATATAAAAAACTAAAACTAATTGTATAAGACAGATTACATGAATGTCCTATATACTGTCATTTTTGACAAGGCTTTGAATACTGTGTGTACTTGCATTGCATTATCAATTGCAACATGACTTATTTTGAAATTCAATAACACACAAAATTAAGCCAGAGTACCTAGAATGAGACCTGTATAAAGTACTTAGTCATGAAAATGAAAGTGCTAAGATCTGACAATTACTCAAAAAATGAACTGTCATTTGGATAATTTGGCTCTCTGAAAAACTGGATGAAAAGCCCTGGCCAGGGCATTACATATGTAAATCAAAATCAAATTACTTTCACAAACACATATTTCCATTCACCTTTTACAAAGAAACTAAGGTTTACCACAATAACAAACAACTCTTAATATCATGTTTACTATAGAACAGATGGCCATTAATTTTGTTCTTTCTCCTTTTTCTCCTCTGTATTTCAGATTGATCTGCACTCCACTGGATGTGCTAGTTTTTGCTCTGCTTCTGCCACAGCTAATTTCCTGCATACATTTTAAGCTAGAACAGTGCATGCATATAAATGATCCTAGCCATGGTGGATTGCAACTGAGAACTCACAGAATTTGCTATTTTACCAAGTGATGTGTACCGTATTAATAAAAAATAAAAAAAGAAGTTGGAAAGTATTGAAGTGTATGTGAATTCACAACATGCAAATAAACATTTTATGGCAGACACACTTTCTAGCACGTTATTCTTTGAGACTTTAAATATCATTACCCATAATTTAGTCATGAATGAGTGATCTCTATAGGACATTTATTCTTGCATTCCACAGCAATATCCCTATCCTCATTGAAATTGCGTTTTAGAGTATTCCAACAAGATATGCAGCACAGTGACAAGACATCCATGTCTGTGACGGCATGAGGACATGGACAGTGCTATTTCAGACTGCAACCTGGATAGTTCCAGTCCCAGCATGGTTCCCAATCCCAACAAAACGGACTCCAATATCAGTCAACCCTGAAACTGAAACCACCATTAAAAACCAAATTTGTAGTGCATAATATATTAAATGCAATTTACCAAATACCTTAAATGAACAATAACAAACAGGCTAATGTTTAGGCTATATATACACTGTACTGGTTTGCATTTACGACTACCACTCCATAGGTTGACTCAAATTTATAGACGACTGTTTCCAGCACTTTTTTTCCAGAACAGATTTCAGATAACGATAACAATGTGCTGTGACGAAGCGATAAGCATCATCTTTGCCACAGTCTCGCTACAGCAGCATGAATTGCTACTGACAGGCTGTCAGCTTGTGATAAACGCTTACCTGAAATCAACACTGCCTCGTTATCACTCCTATAAAAGCAGCAACACTTCTTGAACTCCCTGCCGGATACCGATATGCCCTGTACACGTACGGTGCGTTCTCTAAATCCTACGACCGAAACACCTACACATGCGTTTTGGCCTTTTGGATTTACCGCGCTTCTGACCTTCCACAACAGTCGTAGCTCAGGTTTTGCGCATGCGCATTTGCGGCTAAGGTTTGGTTTATAACCGAAGGATATTCTGGGGGAATCTTCGCTCTTTTTAAACATTTTAGTGTACATATGGTTTATACTGTAGCCTATGATAAAACGTTGACTTATGTTTGTTGACCAACACGAAAGTTAAAATTTCGTTCTCTAAAATAAATAAATACAATTTAAAAGGTATTGGCTTTTTTGAAGAAAACATGCATTGTATTATTTTATTATTATTATTATTATTTTAAGGTTTCATCATGGTAATCTACACAAATGAACACACTTTTATGAATTCTGAAGCCTATATACAGCCACAAGTAAAATGGTAAATAAGATTCAAATGCAATGACTCTTAAAAATAGGCTGTATTTTATTATTATTATTACGAATAATGTTTCCAACATTGTAGAATAAAACTGTAACATTTTTGAGTTTGAGCTTATGTCTCTTATTTTACCTCAATATATAATGATGTGCTAAAACTTACAACACTTCGCCATCCTTGCAGCACTCTGTTGGTATCGGGGCAAAGTTTAAACTCATAAGATTATATGTGTGTTTTATTAGGCACAGATAATGTGACCACTAGTTTGCGAGAGCATCTAAGCTGTGTGGGCATGTGAAGTGTGGTCAGCTCCTGTGCATGTGAAATAGCACCCTCTCGGACTGCATACCCAGCACATAAGTCATAATATCAATGTTTTTTTATTTGTGCATCGCTGAATTATAAATAGCGCATCCCATTAACATGAGAATTTAACGTGGTTTCTCAAATCTGAAAGAACATACCAAACAAAATATATTGAAATATAGTATTACTGTGGTGCCTTCCAACATCACTCATCGTAAATCTTATTTTACTCATCCTGATGTAAAGTCATTGCATAGACATGGTGTTAAATAGTGTAGCTAATGACTAGATCAAATAGTGCAATAAAGCAAATGAGATCCTGTTTTCATGGCAAAGATGTTACATCTTGTCCCTGGCAATGGCAAATGAACAGTCACCACAACAGCAACCTGAATGTCACCCTTACTATTTAGAGAATAAGTATGACCATGAACTGCGGACAGGGCCTCTGTCCCTTTGCTGCTGTAAACCTCATTCAAATAATATATTTAATGTGACAGCTAATAAGACTGCAGTGCTTGAGAGGTTTCAATTGGGCCCACTACTGTTTTATTGCTGAACAAAATGGAGAGACTGCAATAAATTGTGGGAGTCGAACACGGTTGTGTTGACAGAGCAAGTTAACTACACGTGAAGGTGAGTTGCTTCTCTTCCTTTGGTCTTTTACTTGATTTTTCTCCAGATTAGAACAGTGAAATATACAGTATCACACATAATCATTATTAAGAACAGACATAATAAACAAAGCAATCAGAAGGCTTTTTTTATTTCAGGTTTGACTGAACACAAATCTGATTCTAAGTGCATATTAAATAGATAAGATTCCAGATGGTACGCTGTGATGCTCAGATTGCACTAAAGTGTTTTAGATGCTATCAAACAATGTTAAAGTGCTTTTCTTACATACAATTGCCAGACTTATTTTTTTTTTATAATAACTTAAATGGTCTGTACAGATGTATTAATAGTATTCTGCTTGCATGTGGAGTCTCTTATCAGTGAAAGTGTTTTACTTTTTCACGTAAATAGCAGCCGTTCTCCTCATGTTCTGTTATTATAATAATTAAATATGATTTGTTCTCCTAAGCTAAAGTGTAATTGCTCTGGTAGCACATCCCTGATAAATTTATGAGCTATGTGACCTATCAAAAGCCTGGGTGAAATGCTTGTAAATGATTGCTAAGGATCATGTACCTTATCTTGGCGTTAAAAGGTCTTGTGTTACGTTACATGCAAAATAGATAATATCACCTCCTAATATATCTTTATTGGTTGATTGGTGCAGTTACTGGCATAGTTTTTGGTTACTGACTAGCCAGTAGGCATCAGCACACTAAAATGCTGTTATATATACATGTACCAGTATATAGCATATATATCTCATGAACGGATGTTGACAAGGTGGTACTTTATCAGAGATAAGACCTTATAGAGTAATGTTCTCAGTGAGAATTTCTCAAGCCATTTTTTAATAAATGTTATTCATAGAACTATGTTTGCTATGGTGATACTTGTAATATTTTGTCATTGGCATTCTTTTAAAATATCACAAATCATAATTTTCCATATAAGCAAACCGGAACAGTGGTGCTCACATCTGTCCAAATATTGTATGACACGCCCTGTAAAATGATGTCAGAACGTGATGCAGTTTTAGTTTAGGGTAAAATTAAGGTTTTCGTAATGAAAGAATAAAGATGAATAACCACATTTGTTCCACTTTAACCTGCACTCACCATATAAATTGGTTTAATAACGATAGTGAGTGATTGCATGTGCAATATAATGATTTTCGCCCTCTTTTCACGATATTAGATAAGACCATTCACCATTACTGATTCTGAAGATGCCGAAGTCAGCAGAAGGAGCAGGCGGTAAGTTAAAATCATGGTATGCCAAATGACACCCGTCACCCCTGACCTTATTCTTAATCAAGCAGTTAAGTAGACGAAAGTGTTCATGATCAAGGCTGTGATTAAACATCGCCACCATGTGGTCAACAAGAAATCTACAGCTTCAAACACTAAAGAATCATGACACATAAATACAACATTTCAAACTCGATGGACTTGTTTCTAGTTTCAGGAAAACATGTTAAATTTTTTTTTACAGATCTGAACATAAAAATGAGTTTTTGAAAACAGTGTTCTGATATTTTAGTGGCAATTAGGAAGAGATCCAAAGTGCCTGGAGTTATGGTCACACAGTATTTTGAAGAACTGCCACCTGGATGTACAACTCCTGATTTCATCCGAAAACCAATAGCCTTGACTATACAGGAAGGTGATAGTTTTCTTATTTTTTTTATATGGATAATTTGGATTATTCATAGAATTTCAACAATATCATTTCATTTAAATGAAAAAACATCTATTTATCCTTGATCATAATCACAACGATTATTTTCAATCGCCAGGCAAACTGGCCTTTTTCAAAGCTGTTGTGAGTGGAAATCCAGCACCAGAAGTTTCATGGGCACGCAACAAGGAAGATATCTCAAATTCAATTAAATATGTTCCACGATTTGATGAGAAGAATGAAGAATATATTCTGGAGGTGAATGCAATTGAAGAAAAAACATTTCATAAGCTATTTAATTTTTATTCTAAATGTTTAAATAATACTAATAAATATTTTGATGTTGGTAATATATATGATAAATAAAAAAATTTACATAAAAATATATAAAAAATTCTAAAATTTATAATAATACATAAAACATTATTTTATATATTGTTTTTGTCATTTATTTATAATCCATCTGTTTAGATTTTCTTTAACAACATTTGATACAGCTTTTATTTCTGTTCTACAGATACCAAAGGTAGATTCGGATCAAGCAGACATATACAAATGTTTTGCGATAAATCCATTTGGAAAAGCGATTTGTACGGCTGCACTGAATGTCATCGAGGGTAGGAATTCATAAAGTTCTACAGATTCATATAAAAATGCAATATCACACATAGGCCTAAATCCATCAGTTTCTCTTCTTTTCAGTTGGATTCAAAAAAAGAGCACCGGGTAAATAAATAAACTGAATTGGAAAATCGTTTTTGATTGTTAAAGAGCATTCAGAGTGTCAAAATAACTTTAAAAAATGCCTAATTTTTTCAGCCCCCAAAAGTGACCCTGATGAGTTCAGAAAAATGCTGAAGAAAACGTAACGTACAATTTGCATCATATATTTGCTTTCACCATATATTTAACATTTATATATTAGTATAAAAAAACATATTGATAGGCCTTTTCTAAGCAAAATAAATCAACTGATTTGTAATCATACTACATACATATAGGGTTGTGAAGAGAAAAGAAAAACAATGGAAAGAAGGAGAAATCGATCCGAGGTTCTGGGAGGTGTTACTGAGTGCACCCAGGCAAGATTATGAATGGATTTGTCATAAATTTGGAGTCACCGACTTCAGGTGGATGCTGAGAACCCTTAACCAGAAGAAAAAGGAAAGAGAGGCAGAACAGTCCGAGGTTATGTTTGCTTCGTATTTAATTTGTTAGTTTTGTTTTTTATACGCATACAGTATGAACAAATCTCCACTCTTGTTTTTTCTGACTTCAAGTATGCTGAGAAGATCCACAACTTGAAACAGATCGAGGTAAAAACGGATGGCACAGCAGAATTTGAGCTTGACATGAAGTTAAAGGATCCTAACAGCAAAATCCTTCTCTTCAAAGTAAGTGCACTCACTTTAACAGCTTTAGTGTCATCAACAATACTGCTTTGAGAGTAATGCACTTCAATTTGCTATTTCCAGGATGGGGAAATGCTTGACTATGGAGATGGAACTGATGAGGCCACAAAACATAATATGCAGAAATTTGGGGAAACATACTTATTCAGCATTAGGGATGTTGGCCCAGAAGATGCTGGGTTATATCAAGTGGATGTAGAGGAGGTGAACATGTTCTCAACTTCCCTAGTGTGTAAGTACTTCTGATATCAATACTTTTTGTTTGTTTGGTTAGCATATTAGAAGTAACTAATTATTACATTAAATGTTACATTATTGATAGTAGGCAACATGCAATATTTAAAGGTTAAAGAACATGCTGTGAACAGGTCCCAACTTTTCATTTTATTTTACTTGTCATCCATACATGTTGAAGAATTGTTTTGTGCTTCCAGTGCCTGATGTGGAGTTTAATACTACACTGAAAGACACTAAAGTGATTGAGGGGCAGGATGCAGTGTTTGAATGTGCCTTATCGAACCTTGTACCCCAAATCACCTGGTGTGCTAATGACATCTCTGTTGAGCATGGGAAAAAATATGACATCACTCAGTCAGAAGACAAGCAAGTTCACAAACTAACAGTGAAAAACTGTACAAAAGAGGACAAAGGAGTCTATACGGCTATTGCTGGGATCAGGTCAAGCCAGGGGAGTCTGGTCGTAACAGGTAAATTGAATAGTTTTTGCTCTTAGGTGAGTTATGTTTATATGTACTTTAAATGCATATACACTACCGGTCTAAAATGATTAAGGTTTTTTTTTATTGTTTTTGGAAGGTCAAAGATCAAAAATACATTACAAACATAACTATATATAAAAATAACTATGTTAATCATATGAATATTAGCATATCACGGTTCCCATGAAAATATTAAAGGAATAATCCACCTAAAAATTTAAATTCTGCCATCATTTACTAACCTTCAAGCAGTTCCAAACCTTTCCGAATATATTTGTTTTGTCAAACACAAAGATATTTTGAAGAAAAAAAATTGTGACCAGGCTGTTTTGGTCACCATTGACTTCCATAGTAGGAAAAAAAATACTATGGAAGTCAGTGGTGTCCCAAAACAGCCAGGAGTAGAATTATAGCACAAATTTTCTAAGAAACAGCTATGTTAGCATAACATGTTTACTAAATATCTACAAACATGTTATTTTTTGGCTTTAGAAGAATCAAAAACTTACATATAGCGCCTATAAATTGGTGGCGGTCCAAACTCAGTTCTGGAGGGCCAGTGTCCTGCAGAGTTTAGCTCTAACTTGCCTCAACACACCTGCAAGAAAGCTTCTAGTATGCCTAGTAAGAGCTTGATTAGCTGTTTCAGGTATGTTCGATTAGGGTCAAAGCTAATATAATATACTCTAACTGATACTGTTTTCAGATGATCCCAGTGCCTGTGGGAAGGATGAGGGTGTAGATGAACTAGCCAGACATTTAGCAGAAGAGAAAGCCAGACTGCAGAGGAAAAAGGATGAGGCTGGCAGGAGAGCACAGACTGAAAACGATGTGGCGAGGAACGACCAGGCTGAAAAAGATGAAGCGGTGAGGAAGGCCCAGGCTGAAA
>JAUYWG010000039.1:16742965-16774247 GCA_034779775.1 Enteromius afrohamiltoni | reverse complement strand
CCAGGCTGAAAAAGATGAAGCGGTGAGGAAGGCCCAGGCTGAAAGAGACAAAGCAGCCAGGAAGGTCCAGGCTGAAAGAGATGAGGCAGCCAGAAGGGCTCAGGCCAAACAAAATGAGGCTGCTAGGAGGGCACAGGAAGAACAAGATGAGGCATCCAGAAGGGCAAAGGCTGAGCAAGAAGAGGCAGCCAGAAAAGCTCAGGAAGAACAAGATGAGGCAGCCAGGAGGGCCAGAGCTGAAAGAGATGAGGCGGCCCGTAAAGCCCAAGCTGAAAGAGATGAGGCGGCCAGAAAGGCCAAGGCTGAGAGAGAAGCTGCTGAAAGGATGGCAGCCATGGCAGCAGGCTGTGGAGGATCTAGCCTGGGAGATGGTAGTGATGGTGATGGAACGGGGAACAATGGAAAAGGAGGAGATGCTATCTTGGGAGATGGATTAGGAGATATAAGTGGAAAACATGGAAAAGGTGCTGGTTTGGATTTAGATGGATCAGGTGAAGACGAGTCAAGAGATAAGAGTAAGAAGCGTACAAGAATCGGTGAGCTGATTCCAAACAACATCATAGGTATGTGTTCGTATCTGAAATTCCACATTTACATAAAGTCACCTGTTTCTCAGAGCTGAAATTAGGAAATCTGACATATTACCTGTGCACTTTTATCCAGACCATAGACTCCACTTTCTGAATGGGTTGTCAGATACTACAGCCAATGTTGGAGAATCAGCAGAGTTGTCGTGCAAACTTAGCAGTGAAGATACCGAAGGATTATGGTACAAAGATGGAAAAAAGGTTATAATTTACAAAAATATATTATATTTATCCATATTTGTCATCCAAATGTAGTAGACATATATATGTATATACTATCACAGGAAGTAATCATGTTTTACAAATCATATTCAATAGATTTTTAATTGTAATAATATTTCACAATATCATTGTCTCTTTATGTTTTTAAATAAAAACAACCTTAGTGAGCATCAAAGATTGTTTCAAAACATTTTAAAAATCCTAGATAATCTTAACTTTTGGTCGGTAGTGGATATATCGTGCATTACAAAAATTAAATCCTTTTTTTTTTTTTTAATCAGTTGGAGTCTAAGGATGGTATTACAATTGTCAAAGATGGGGCTAACCACAAACTACTCATCCATGACTGCCAAGAAAGAGATGCTGGAAAATATAAGTTTGAGGCAGAAGGACGTAAATCAGAGGCTGCGTTAAATGTTAAAGGTAGGTATTTTTTCTCCTTTTCTCTTTGCATAAAATTGACTGTAAAATAGGAGCCATAATTGTTTACTTACATTAGTTGCTAGTGTAAACTACATTCAAATGTAATGTATTAACAACCAACCTATAACAGGGATGCACGGTGTGGATGCTTACCTGTGAATAAACTGCACCTCTTCCACCCAGCCCTGGTTTATAGGAAAGCAATTACATCAACTCTTTTTTCTCTCTTACTTCTTTAGATCCACCCAAAATAGATGCAGATGCCTTGAGTACATTCTCAGAGCCTGTTATTGTGAAAGCTGGAGAAAACGCTTCCTTTAAATTACCATTTTCAAGCAAAGAACCAAATATTGTTCAGTGGTTTAAAGAGGATGAAGAGTTGCTGGAGGGTCACGGTGTCAGGATCGAAAAGTCCTTGGCCCATAGCCGTCTACTTCTTACTAAGTGTCAGCGCAAAGACACTGGAGTGATAAAAATCAAAATCAGGAATGAATTTGCCACTGTAGAGGCAACTTCAAAACTTACAGTACTTGGTATGTATTGCTAAAAAATAAAGAAACTAATTAAACGTGAAAGCATATTTTGGAAGAATATTAAATCAACATGGAACCATCAAAGACATGTGTCTGTATTTTATTTATAATTTTTTTATAGCATACGTCTTTTTCAATGCCATAGCTGTGCACATGCTAACTAAAAAAGGATGATCACTAAAAATACCAAAACTACAAAAAAATAAATAAATCTTAGACCAAGTGACCTCAATTGTTTGGTTCTTAGATGACTGATTAACTTTTCTAACATTGTGACATATCAGTAGGCCTACTCTATATTTTTTGTTCCTCCAGACAGGCCAACTCCACCACAAGGACCTGTAGAAATTGTAGAAAGCTCCTTGTCTGCCATTGAGTTTAAATGGAGACCCCCAAAGGATGACGGTGGCTGTCCAGTGATTAATTACAACCTGGAGCGACAGCAGCTGGGACGGAACACATGGACTAAACTTGGAGACATTTCTGAGCAGCCTACCTACAGAGACACAAACATAGATCGTGGACGAAAGTACTGTTACAGAATCCGGGCAAAAAATTTGGAGGGATTCAGTGAAGTCTTGACAACTAATGATATTGCTGCTGGCACTTTGTGTGAGATTCTTTATTTGTTTCTGTATTTTGATGTAGTAAATAATCAGTTGTTAGTCTTTAGGAAAGGAAGTGTGGTTTATGCTTTACAAAAGGTGTTTTTTTTTGTTCCCAGCATTCCCTGGCTCTTCTGCTCCTCCTAAAATAGTCAGTGCCTTTAAAGACTGCATTAACTTGACCTGGCATTCTCCCTCCAGAACTGGAGGGGGCAGTATCATTGGCTATAATGTGGAAAAACGCAAAAAAGGTAGCAATTTTTGGACTCAGGCAAACCCAAAAGATGATCCAATCAGAGGTATTGAAAATGAATTCACATATCATTTAAATTTAATTGCATTCCCATTTGTCTCTGAATTAATGTTTATATTTCATATTTAGACAAAAAATATGCAGTAAAAGATGTAATTGAAGGTGCGGAGTATGAGTTCAGAGTGAGCGCTATTAACACATGTGGGCCTGGAGAACCAAGTGGGCCATCTGAATGTGCAATTGCAAGGGACCCTAAAAGTAAGATATGCTCAACAAATTTATACTCAGGACCACTCTATACTGACTTTCCAGATAGAGTACAAAATTATCCATAATTTTTAAGTTAATATTTGTGATGTTACTTTCCCCAGAGCCTCCTGGTAAGGTAAAAGACCTCAAAATAACTGGATCGAGCTACACCAGTCTTTCTCTTTCCTGGACTAAACCTAAAGAAGTCAAAGGTGAGGAAGATGAAGCAAAAGGCTATTTTCTGGAAATCAGACCTACAGACCAACTTGAGTGGAGCCGCTGCAATTCAAATGCAGTTATTCAGACTTCCTTCAATGCTTTGGGATTGAAGTCAATGGCCATGTATTGGGTTAGAGTGATTGCCGTCAATGAAGGAGGAGAGGGGCTTCCACAGAGCTTCGACAATTACATCATTGCCATGCCTCCTCCAGGTATAGACTCATGTTTTTTTAATATATCTTTGACATTTAGCGTTAAGTTTCACACAAAGATAAATTAATCTGCCTTTTTTTTAGTGAAGCCAAAGTTCACTGACAAAAAAATGAAAAGTTTCATGGTTGTTAAAGCTGGAAACACTGTTCGTGTCAGCGTCAGTTTTGAGGTCGAGTATCAAAATATATATTATTTTACCAAAACATATTCACTCGTGACAAAATATAAACTTTTTTTAATAATATACTGTATCAGGACAGAGCATTTGTTTTATTTTATCCGCAGGCCTCTCCTTTACCAGACATAACGTGGCTAAAGGACGGTGCTCCTGTAGCCAAACGTGTCACAGTCACTAATTTTGAAAAAGGTTCTCAGCTATTTATTTACACATCAGAGCTGTCTGACACTGGCATTTATACTGTCAATGTAAAGAATATGGTGGGCCAGGACACCTTCACTATTGAAATAAGAGTCACTGGTAATCAATTTCTTACCTTATACATAACTAATGTAAAGGACATGTAATTTTAGTCATATTTAAAAATAGTATTTCATATTTTTATATGGGAACAGTATATAAAATGAATGTAAAAAAAATAAATAATTTTTTTTCTGAATATCAACACCAATGCTATGGTTTTAACTGTAAAGAGAAATCTAGTATTCTGTATGCGTACCTGTTTTTTATTTCATCTCCAGATGATCCCAAGCCTCCAGGTCCTGTAGAACTGGAACAAAATGTCCAAGACACTGTGACTCTGTCATGGACTCCTTCTCCCGATGAGAAACGAGACAACCATCTACATTACATGGTGATGAAGCGGGACTCTGTCAAACAAACATGGCGTATAGTGGTTGACCACTTGTTCAACAACAAATTCACAGTCATTAACATCTTGCCTGGAAGAGAGTATAATTTCAGAGTGTTTGCCAAGAATGATATAGGCCTCTCAGAGCCCTCAGTGTCTCCGGTTTGGGGAAGCACCAAAAAAAGAGGTTTGGGTTATTTTGAGTATTTTGTTCAGTTTATTTAAAATACATACAGCTGATTCATTTTTACTATGAATTCTAAATGGACAGTTCACCTAAAAATGGCATTTAAATGTCAAATATATTAATATAAATTCCAATCTAAAATCTTGTTAGTGATTAAAATAATCCATAGTCTTATCATGAGCCAACTACCCAAATTAATAAGCTTGAAAACAAATTACACTTGGACAATCAATGGTCTTGGCTGCATTACAACCAGTGGTGCAGTGGTCTAGTCTACTTGCCATTTAACAGACACCTTTTCCCAAAGCAATTTACAGAGCACTAATTGCACTGAGTTCCTTGGAGGAGCCTGAGATAAGTGTCTTGCTCAAGGGCGCAGTGATGATAGAAGATCTATGAAACTCTATTTATGGGTCACGCTTATCCAGGTTTATACATCTGGGATTTGTGATGCTGTTCCTGACACATCGCCACTAAACTATCTCCTCCTTGTTCTGAAAATGTTGTTCCTATAAGGTTGACAGCTGCAGTACAAGGTGGTCTATTACAGTAGCTCTGGATAATTGTTTGTCCAGTGATGGTGTGCACTTCATATGCTTCATAAACTGCTCACAGCCCTCCAGACCTCACTTTACTTGGGAATTATAAACCAGATAATCAAACAGATAATTGTGATGCATAATGTGAGATGCCCAAAAATGGACATTACTACAACTAAATAATAATGTTTATACATTTTTTTTTAAATCTCTTTCAGAAAAATTCACATATAGCATAACTGTATCGAAGACCACCGACTTCCAGGCAGCCCCCAAATTTATTGTCCCTTTGAAACTTCACGCTGCTCCACCAGGTTATGAGTGCTACATGAGCTGTGCTGTGACAGGCAACCCAACACCACATATTACCTGGTACCATAATAATGTCAATCTCAATACAAACCCCAACTACTACATCACAAATGTGTGTGGTGTTTGTTCACTGCTCATCCTGAGGGTTGGACTCAAAGACATGGGAGAGTACAAAGTTTTAGCAGAAAGCCCTCTTGGTCATGATGAGTGCTCCACCAAACTTATAGTCAAAGGTATGGCTTCTATTTTGATATTAATTAACATATTTTGGTTAATGCTTTAGATACAGTATGAGGCTTGTCAAATACTGATTTTACATTTTAGGCAACAACTACTACTTTTCTGTTTTCTTGTTTTACAGAGTAAAGGCAGGATGACTTCAAACAACACAGCTTGTGATCATATTTCTTGAAAGTGAAATATATATAATAATTCATGGGATCTTAAAAAAAATAATAAAACATAAGGAAGAAAATATATAACATGCGTATTGAATGATCTGTCTGCCTGTCTATCAGCTAGGAAGAATCATGTTTTATTCCTTAAGAAGCATGCGGATGCTAGAAGCCATCTTTGACAATCTACAGTGTAAAGTCACAGCAGTCTAGATGTCAGGCAAAGACAATCCAGCCATTAGTTATGTTTACATTCAATAAAACTCTATTGATAGCAAGATGCAAAGTTCTATAATTGTAAAATGTGAGACATTTGGACCCACCAAGACTCTTGGAGCAATGTAATTCTGATTTCTTTTCTGAAAGTATTAGGGACTCTACAAAACAGAAAAAGAGAAATAGAAATTAACTGCACAATGTTCTTAATATATTAAGACCAATATTAAGATAGATAGATAAATAGATAAGAAAACATGATACATTTAACATATACATGATACATATCTGTATCTGGATAGAGTATATACATTTTATGTTACAACATAAAAAGGAAAAAAGTAAGAAAAATAAATCTGAAAATATAAATTTCACCATTAGTATCAGGATATATACATTTTATGTTACAACATAAAAGGAAAAAAGTAAGAAAAATAAATCAGATTTTTTTTTTTAGTGTTTTTTTTTTTTTTTGATGAAAATGATGCGAAAACTCTAAAGGATTAGGTAAGTTTGTACGTGCCGCACAGCACCATGAAAGTGAGACCGCCTCCAGCGCGCAACGCCCCCTACTCACACTCCTCGTGCTTGAAAGTTCACTTTTGATCGTACCCCGTCGTTGTGGCCCAATACCGCGCTGAGGTCTGGTAGAGCGTTAACCAAATCACTGAGTAAATCAGAAAAGGGGGAGTATTACGGTCTACAGTGCAGATCATCCGCGAAGCCAAGATGACCAAGCGCAAAGGAAAAAGTACCAATAAACAGGACGATAGTTTGCTGCTCTTGGAGACGCCATCCGTAACACCACCGAAGGGATTTAAAGAATATGCGGTCCCTGCCATTGTTTTTTTTATTTTCGCTGTCGGGGGATCAACGGCAGTCTGGTTCTGCAGCCAGCAGCAGCAAACCATCGACAGCCTAACAGAGACAGTCAATGCAATGCAACTTAGGATAACCAAGTTTCAACAGCAGTTGGGAATGGGTAATTCACAGGTATTCGATTTTGAGAATAATTAGTAAGTTATAAAAATTGCATTTATTATTGTTGCAAATAAACTTTTAAATAAAATAATACAGTTTATCACTTTTACGCACAGGAAAACACTGTGCGCGCGTTGGAACATTGTGTACTAAGCTAACATACTTGCTCAAGTTTATATATTATGGTCAACATGTTGAATTATTTGTAATTTGATTGTAAAAATACATAATGCTAACAGTTCTGAATGCATGCCTCGTGTGCCCTTTGAATATTCCATTCGCTGAATTGTGTCATGTTGCTCCCAGGCCATTAATAGTCTGTTCGGAGGAGGATCGTGTTTCCTTTTGCCAGGCTGGCTTGTTTAAAGGACATTATGCAAATGGTATCCTAACCAACATGTAAAAGAAAAATCGAAATAAACACGTAGCCTAATTTACTCTTTCATTTGAAAGGTAGTCAGCACTGCATTAGCAGGAACGGAATGTATTAAAGTAACCCTTTGACTTAAAAATGTCAAACAATTTTCCTGTCACTGATGGTAATTTGTAAAACTGTAGTACAACATTTTGTCATTCACATTAATAATAGACTTGTCGGCTCTACATCCAGTAAAACAGTATACATCATGCCATTAATGTTGAATTTCTCGTTTTCAAAAAATAGAGTATAAATATTGTTATTATGAAATATTGAATCCTTTAGCATAAGAAGTACTCCAAATGTATTAAATGTTATTGGAATTTGAATTAAAATAAGTGTCACTGCTTTTACAGCAACTTAAACTCAATAGGCCCTTTGTGAAAGACACTCTAGGAAATCTGTCTGTGAGGGGTTAATCGTAACCACATGGTGTTGTTGGGTAAACATGCTTTTGCTCTTTAAATTTAATAAAAAAAAAAACGATGATGTTTTAAAATACCATTGGTGTTGGTCTGTTCAAATTTATAATAAGATTATAATCAAATTATGATAACATTAATTTATGCATTTGGTTGCTATCTAATGCAAAGATTTATAATACTTTCCTCTTCTGAATCAGCTGAATCATAGAACTCATTGCTAGTGTAACAAGCTGCCAACACCACTGACACGAGAGCCTGTCATGACTTATACTTTTGGTGTATTTGATTTATGAATTATTAGATGCAAACTCCCATTGTAGATGGATATAAAAGTGGTTAGGTTCAAAAAATGTCTAAATTAGAGGAATGCAGCCTATTGATCAGATGAAAAATTGAACTTCATTGCAATTAAAATATTTTGTTTATAGATTGCCAATGTGGGTGCTTTTGAAGAGCGTCTACAAGCACTGGAAGAAGCCTACACACAAGCCCAAAAAAAAGCAGACGTCGCACTGGCCACTTCAGAAAAGATCAAATCAACTGATCTTCAAAACCAATTCTGGTCTCTTCAGACCGAGATAAATGGCAAAATTTCAGAACTCCAGCAGCAATTTGTTTCCACTGCAGCTTTGCATGCAGTAGTCAAGAATAAGACAGAAGAGATTGAAAAATTGAAGCAGAGGCTTAATTCTATCCTAACTGCTAACTCTGAGGTAGCTGTTAGCATTTCTGGGCTCACAGACACTGTTTTGGTCACCAAATCACGTCTTGATGAGCAGATGTCTACTATAGAGGGTCTCACATCTGAGTTGGGGGAACAAAGAATGGAAGTTTCAAGCCTGAAGGAATCTTTTCTCAAAAACAAAAAGGCGCTTGATAGAAACAGACAAGAGGCGATGGACATCAAGTGAGTAACCTGAGGGGCTTTGTGGGATCATAGATTATGAGATTCTCTCTAGCATTTATGGTCTTTAGTGGTTTGGTGTTATTACTGATACAAATTATTCCTAATTTAGCTTTATTTGTTTTCTCTGCTAGGGACCTGCTGGAGATGGAACAGGCAAGAAGTTTGCAAGCGCTTGAGGAGCAGCTTATGGCAGTCCGTAGGAGTCTGGAGGATCATCAGAAGAGTACTTACAGCCTTCACTCCCACCTTGCTTCTCAACTTGAGATCGTACAGAGTCAGGTATAGTTCTAAATGTTTCATTTTTTTCCATATATGATAATTTTTGCATGTTGTACCCTTATGTTCTTTATGTGTTTCAGATGTTATCTGAAAGCCAGCAGTCCAGTTCAGAGGAAAGTATTCCAGTAGAAGATCGGCAAGTGGAGCAAGCAGCAACTCAGGAGGAAGTTCCAATCAAGGATGAAGAAGTTGGAACAAAGGAACAAGCCATTATTGAGGACGAGATGGTAGAGGAGGGTCATGTTGAAGAAGGGGAGCGAGTGGTATCTGAGGAGGACGAGCCAGCTGAGGATGTTCAGGTTCATGGAGAAGAACCTACTGAAAAGCAAGTCGATGAGAATAAAATTCCTGAGGAAGAAGAAGTCATAGAAAATGTTGCTGAAAAGCAAGTAGTAACTGAGGAGAATGAACAAGCTGATGAGATCCCAGCTGATGAGGTCCACCAGGATATTATTGAGGAGGAAGCAGAAACTCAGCAGGATGAAATGCCTAAGGAGCTGCATGTATCTGACAAGGAAGTTCCTGCTGAGGAGGTTCAGGCACTCTGGGATGAAGAATCTATTGAGAAGCAAGTAGTAACTGAGGATGTGATAACTGATGAAGTTCAGGTCAAAGATGAAGATGTAATTGAGGAGCAAGCAGTAACTGAAGCGGATGCAGTATCTGAGGAAGTTCAGGTCAATGATGAGGATGATATTAAAGAGCAAGCACTAACTGAGGAGGCTGAAATTACTAAGGAGATTCCAGACCAAGAACAAGAAGCTCTTCTTGATGAGGAAGATCCAACTTCCATGGAAGAAACCGCAGCGGACACAAGTGTGGAAGAGGCTGTTGAGAACTTCTCTGAAGATCAGGTAGCTGAAGAGCAAAGGTCGCAGGAGCCACTAGAAGAAACTGAGAAGCAGAAAGACATAGAAGAATTTGAAGAACACATGCAAGAAGAAGAAGAAGAAGAACCTGCTGAGGAGACTGAGGAAGAACTAGATGAAAAAGACATTTCTACCAATGAAAGTTAAGTTCCCCAGAGGATGACGCTTCAAAATAAAAGACTTATTCTGAGGACTTGAAATGATCCCCAATGAATTATGTCATGCATAGTATTTCACATTGTTAAATTGTTCCTCAGTCTTATTTTGTATAACCGAAAGTGAACATTGAACCTAGCAATGAGTTTTTCAAATCCAATGATGAATGTTTTTCTAGTGATATCTCTTAAAATTGTGAAGTGCTCTGTTTACACTGAAATATAGAGAGTGTTGATATTGTTGTAGTAGGTTACACATTTAAAGAATTGCAGCATTTTTCATACAGCAGTTTGCCAGCTAACTAACCTCAGGAGTGTCACTTGAATAAAACAGCTTTTTATCTTTTTTTACCATTTCCCTGTCTCAGCCTCTCTGTCATCTGGTGTTTAGTTGTCTATTGAAATGGGACACGTGCTGTGTGTTTGTATGTGTATTTGCAGCTCTTAGGTCAGGGGTTCAGGAATGTGCCTCTGGTCCTGGACACTGGTGTGTGTCCCATTTGTAACTATAGTGCTTATTTGAGCTCTTCAAATGCCTGAAAGACGAGATGTGTACCTTGTGTCCTTCTCAACCAGACCACAATTTATACTAAACCGAAGTATATAGTGCTGTTCTAAGGCAAGCAATATTAATTACATTTTATTATGTACAGCTTTTCTCTTTATGGCAAGAATTAACAAGAATAGTAGTGATAAAAAGAGAATAAATGAAGAATCAAGCAAAATATGAAAAGACAAAAGAGTTTGAAAATGTGATTACATAGGGGGAAAGTGGGAGATTTAGCCCAAAGCTTTTTAGCCCATTTTTGACATTAATCATAATGTTGTCATAAAAAGTAGGTCGCTTGACAAAACTTGTTTTGGATGTTTCACTTTACCATTTGCTTATTTGCAATTCTGGCTACCCTTAGTAGTCAATTGTGTTTCTCATTATATTATTCTTTTTTTATTTTTATTTTAATGCGCTCTTATTATTATTAAAGGTGAAACTTGACCCGGACATGTTATGGACATGCTTTGTCGCTTCAATGTCAAGACTTTTATTATGAAAGCTAATGGCCGCTCTCTCGGTCCGCTGCATAATTCAGTCCGGTTATGCTGAGTGATGCGGGAAGGTGTGAGAGAGAGGGGTGTACTGTCTCCTCGTGCCTCATTCCCGTACGGAAACCTATTAATGATATCAGGGGGGTTACAGTCACCTTGGGGGGTTTCTGCAGTCCGAAACAAGTCAGCTCTCTATCTGTTATTGGGGAATGAACGACGAGAAAAGCCCGGATAACGGCAAGAGAAACTCTGGGTGTACCAGGTAAAACGGACCATCGACTGGCTGTTAGCTCGTTACATGACCACGACAAACAGAATTGTTATATCTACATTTATATGTTGCAAATAAGCTTGGTTTTTGAAAAGTGACAACACAAATAGACCCATTTCCTGTACACTTTACGAATGTTTGCATATATCTAACTAGAAGATTCGAACATTGAATCATTAAAAACGGTTTTATGAATCCCTGTCTGAACGTTTGAATCATCTCAACTGACATTTGAATGACAGTTTAAGTGGAAGGATTTAAGTGCTCCTTAAATCGAACGATAGAATTATTGTTCAAATTAAACATTTGAAAACCTTTTGATTCATTTTGATGTTCGAACCATCTGGATATCGTCATTGGGATCACTGTAAAACCGAATTACATCCAACATTCGAATCGACGATGCCCAAAATGCAACTCCTTAGGTTTTAAGACGAAAAAGAAACGAAATTTCACGAAAATGACTTTGCCTGTTCTTGATGAATCTTCTTAATCTCGTTGTTCGAACCACCTCCAAAACCATAAGCACGGTGTGATAAGTGACATTTAGTTGAGCATGTAATTATTTAACACAAGGTGGCAATGCGTCCTATGATTTCTGTTATTTGTTAAAAACTCACATTTTATTTAAGTTGATAAACTTTCCGTTGTTGTATGGTTTGTTAGAATAGGAAAATATTTATCAGGAACTAACGTGCCTTTAAAAATTGTTCAAATTAGGTCCTTAGCATATTATTAATCAAAATGATGTTTTGATATATTTACGGTAGGAAATGTACAAAATATATTCATGGAACATCTTTCTTTAATATCCTTATGATTTTTGGCATTAATCTATATTTTTAACCCATATAATGTGTTATTGGCTAATGCTACAAATATACCCCTGCTTCTTCTGACTGGTTTTGTGGTCCAGGGTCACATTTAAAGTCTTGATTAGACTGCAGCATCTAATTCTTCTCTCTGTGGCCTTTTATCACTGTCCACAGTATTGAGCAAATGCTGGCTGTGAACCCCGGGAAGACTCCCATCAGTCTGCTGCAGGAATATGGAACGCGGATAGGCAAGACTCCAGTGTACGACCTGCTGAAGGCTGAGGGTCAGGCCCACCAGCCCAACTTCACCTTCCGTGTGTCTGTGGGAGACATCAACTGCACCGGCCAGGGCCCCAGCAAGAAAGCTGCCAAGCACAAAGCTGCTGAAGCTGCCCTGAAAATGCTGAAAGGAGGAATGCTGGGAGGAATCGGAGAAAATGGAATGGAGGCAGAAGGCTTTGTCGGGATTGATATAGAGGGAGAATGGTAAAGATCTAATTGTGTGCCCGTTTTAAAAATGAGTTACACAAAGATCAATTTTCTCAAAACTGAAGAATTAACAGAGGATTTTGTCTTTATATTGTGTGCTTTTTCTCTCAAATGTGTTTTAGCCCTCAGTCAGAGATTAAATCATCCAGTTCAACACAACAAGCTGAGTGCAATCCAGTTGGAGCTTTGCAGGTGAGACGCCATACATAAATAGAACTAATTTCTAGGACATATAATGAATAATACAAAATAACTCAAAATATAAAATATGTTGCAAGATGCAATCAAAGGCTGAAAATAAAAAATGTTACCGTCTGTGCCTCATACTTCATAGATTACAAGAAAAGAGCAGTCTGTTTGTGCTGCTCTTTGATGTGCCAATTAAACAGGAATAATATCAACCCATATTAGCATTTTTTGATCATCCACAATAACCTGTGTAGGCCAATATTAGAAGCAGATAACGTTGGGGCTTCTAGTTTGAACTGTTACATGCATATATTATTTATTTATTAAGTTTGTCATTAGAGATTGCGTTAGTTATTTTTAACCTGGCTGAGGGGAAAACAGCAGCATATATTGGGATTGTTAATATATATTGCTCATGCTAATATCATGAATCTTATATATATTGTGCTTAAAAATATGATTTCTACAGGAATTAGTAGTGCAGAAAGGCTGGCGTTTACCTGAGTACACAGTCACTCAAGAATCTGGACCTGCACACCGCAAAGAGTTCACAATGACCTGCAGGGTGGAGAGATTTGTTGAGATCGGTGCAACCTTTTATTTAGTTCTATAGTGATTTTTATTTTATTATTATCGTTTTTTTTAGAAAAGTCTTGAATGTTTTTAATCTTGTTTTCAAGGTAGCGGCACATCAAAAAAGCTTGCTAAAAGAAACGCAGCAGCAAAGATGCTCTCTCGTATCCATGACGTACCAGTGGACATGCGCAGCAGCCATGAGACCGAAGCAGAAGACGACACTTTCAGTATGGTAAGACGTGCACTGCTTACTAAGCTATAAATGCAATTTTAGGGTGGATTTATGAAAGCTCATCTTTTTGCAACAGCAAATGAGTGGCAGACTAGAGGGAGGGAAGTCTAAAGGTCTCGGCTGCACCTGGGACTCTCTGAGGAACTCGGCCGGGGAGAAGATCCTACAGTTGCGCTGTCATCCTCTGGGTCAGCCTGACTCCATTGACTCCAATTTCTGTTCTCTCCTTTGTGAGCTTTCTGAGGAACAGCGCTTTGACGTCAGCTACCTGGACATAGGTGAGATACAAGGCTACTCTAACAAGCCCATTAAAGTCATTTAAGTGGTTTAAAAGAACTGGTATTGAGAGCTAAATAACTGCTCTGCTTAGGGGAATAAGCAAAACCAGTAGTGCTTTCTTAGAAACGAAATATTTTTTGGACTTTGTTTATTCAGAGGAGCGCAGTTTGAGTGGCCTTTACCAGTGTCTGGTGGAGTTGTCCACGCAGCCCATTACTGTCTGCCATGGATTCGCCTCTAGCCTGGATGCAGCACGTGCCAGTGCTGCCCACAATGCCCTTCAGTACCTCAAGATCATGGCAGGGGGGAAATAAATCACAGTAAGAGTTCTCGTGTAACATTTATGTTTTCTTTTTGCTACCTAGAGGAAAATGAGGTGAAGCTTACCTCTTCTGCCCCCAGCTGTGTAATCTGGGGGGATGGTCTAAAAGGCCCTTTTGTTCGAATCTTTACTGCTACTAGCTGTGAAATCAATTAGCGGATTTACAGATTGCCTCATTTTCACCTTGAATATGACACCAAGAGCGTGCGCCCTTGATCTGCGGTGCCTCTTAACAAAGGCAGGGGACACTGTTAACTTGAAACCTGAAGACAAAGGTTCCCAGGTGTTCAATGTGAGTGAAGTTATCTCTGCAGTTCATTTGGAAGAACTCCTCTGTATTCCTTCACAAATAACTGAACTTTGCCCAGAAATTGTAGTCTTTTAAAATTCCCTCCGATTTGTTTTTCCCATTTAAATTATGACACAGATAATTTGCAGTGACCTGGATGAATTGATGAACAGAACAGACAGCAGTTTTTAAACTGTAAATATTTCACTTTTTACGTTTTATTTTCATTATATTTTAGTAATAGATTATTTGTTTTTGCTTCATAGAACATATTTGTAAAATAAAGCTCTCAGCCATTGAAATAATATCATTTTTAACATGGGCCTGACAGTTTGTGGTAAATATCTACCTCTGTGTAAGTGTTTCTGCCTCACAAGCTTCGTTACATGTGGACTGGCAGTATACGACCAACAACAGTAGTATGTGACTATGTGACTACTGATTTAATTTGTACCAAATTGGTGAATCTGTAACCTATTGAATATTTTATCGTGAACAATAAACTTGAATTAACATTACCTTCTGCTTTTGCCATTTAGTCATTTGTTATTTAGCAAATTCTATTCATCCCTTTGCACTGCGCAAATGTGGTGCTGTTGCACTTGAGCTTTCACAAGAGGGCAAAAGAGTTAGCTTTTAACGTCAGTAGTTGATCTGAAGAAATATGTTTATGCTAATACATCATGCATTTGCATTGTGGCATGAATTGCTTTCTAACAAGACTGAAGCAGAGCTTGTGTTTTGTTCACGTACTTGGTTTCATTTCTGTATTCAAATGACATTTTTGGGTTTGAGTCACCTCTGTGTATCAGACAAACTCCTAAACCAGTCTACCAAAACAAAATGCTTCAAATAAGTTATTTATTACCACTGTGAAATGACAAATAATTGCAACATGTACAGCAGTTTATCCATCTAAACAAGAAGACCAAAAAGTGCACAAAATGAAAAAGCAAAAACTATTGCAAAACCAGATTATATGCATCATTCATATGCATGTGCATTCAAAGGTCAAGTCATTCCTGATGAACAGATTCACTAAGAAAGCTTTGTGCTTCGTTTAGTCTGAAATTTGATGTCATGTTTTCTCCGGGGTTAAGAGGGAATGGTGCACATCCTCCTCAGCATATCCACTGCTGTCTGACTGAAAACTGTCTCCTCGCAGTGGCGACACTGGGAAAGACAAAAATGTGAAAATAAAAAACGTGGATGAATTTAGATGCACGCGATTTACTTTCACACGGTTTCTGTGAACCAAAAATAATGTGCAGTTTTTCTTGTGACTTCCTGTTAGGTCACTTCCCTGAAATGTGATAAGGCAGACAAGATCAGCCAGACCCAATTTATCACTTACAATGTGTTTTTAACAAGTCAGCAACAGGCCTCTCTTTATCACATTAACACTTACTGCTTTCCGTGAACTTGTAAAGCTGATATCGGTAATTCTCAGCTGCTCAGCAAAATGTATTTTACTAAACTTATCACAAATTAGTCAAATTACTGGCTCAAAATTTCCTCTCGAGTTTCAATCATGATGAGGACGACTCCTGTTACTTACACTTGTGTTGTGTCGAAACAGACAATGTGACTCTGGGATGAAATTCTGGTGAAGTGGCTTCCTCTTCCTCTGCACTGTGGACCTAAATTGAAACTCTATACTTTATGATCATGCTACAAAACAATGGCAGTACAGTTCTTTTACAAAACATGCTGCCTCAAAGCTAGTTTGCTATGCATTTGCTAATGGGTTTGTGGTTTTTAGCATGTTGCTTACTGGCCAAGCCAAAGTTTCTATAATACTGTTGTCATTCATTGATTAGGGGAAAACTAAAGTTTGAGGCATCATTCATCTCCAAAACGGACATGGTTGAGATGCAGTTCGTGCCACAGTTGAACACTCGAAGGCAGAGCAAGGAGTTCGCCTCTAGAGCTGTATGAGGTTCCATTTGTGGCAAAAATGAAACAACTACTTTGTGCTTTGTAATGTCCTTGTCTACAGACATTGCATACTTGTTCAGATAATTTACTATATGTCCCATGTTTATGTGTATTGCTCTGTTCTTACTGTCATCTTCACTGATGCTCTGTTCTGCTGTCCTTACCGTCACGCTTACTGAGTAAAGTAAGTTTTAGGTTCTATATTAGCTGCATATTTAAGGGAGCATCTGCAAATTCCACACACAGTGCCAAAACATTTAAAAAAAAAAGAACAATCTATTTGTTTAAAGTATGATGAGGGTTATAGTAAATCGCTAGTGGGCAGCCTGGCTACATTTGCTTTTGCCAAATATCTCATTTTATACAGTACTTGTTTTTATGGACAAATACTGTAATTCACCCAGTTGATATTTTCAAATTCCAGTTGCTATAGTAGGCTATTCATCCAGTGATATTTTGCCAATACCTCCTTTCATAAATATATAGTACACTATTATTATCCATAGTTTTTAGTCACATGACCGGTTCGAAGACCTGGGGGGCAAAACATCCATAGAACTGCAGGACAAGTGTGTCGGTTTTTCATCTGGTTCAACACCTCAAATATCACCACTCAAAACATAAAGACGTAGGTATAAAACAAAATTCAAGTTTTGTCAAATCTTTATTAATATTGCCACTGGGGCTTAATTTTGCAATCCATATTAAGCCCCGCGGCAATATTTCAATCATTAAAGAATGACAAAAGTGCCTTAATTTATGTAAAACATGAATATTAAAATGGCAAATTCAGTCATCTCTATATTAACGATGCATAGTTTACACAGGAAAGCAAATGAGGCTGGAATATGAACGCCATCCGCTTAATGGTTCAGTATTTTCTTTATAGCAGTGTTCTATGGGAAAGCACTTCATGTGAAACTTTGCATGTTGCGTTTATATTCTGGCTTCATCTGCTTGCCTTTACAAAATATACATCATCTGCCGTTTACTGAATTTTGCCTTTTTAATATCTGCATTTTACTGCATTACTACTTAATGTACTATGTTAAAATAACTGGCGGTCAAGTGAGCAAAGCCAGGGAGCATTCCTATAAGGGTGTGACATCACGTGAAAGAAAAATATACTTGGACTAAAAATGTTTTTTTTTCCAAAGCACAAATACTAGTAACAAAACTGACTTACTACATGTGATTTGCCAATAACTCCCTTCATATGTACAGTACAGTATTAAAAAAAAAAAAAAAAAATACTGTACTTGACCAAACGTTTTTAGTACAGTACTAATGACCAGATTGAGAGTTTAGATTTTGCCAGTAGTTTCCTTCATATATGTACAGTAGAATGTTTTGTTTAGAGAACTTTGCTATACTTCTCTTAATGATTTATAGCCTGGCTTCTGCGACTTAGGAGCTTAGGACTCATAGGAGCTTAGTCTGGCCAAGCTACCTTACTTAACCTGCGTCCATCAGATGCCTCTGTATACTACTGGACGAATCTACAACCAATCAGGCCTCTCATTCCGATGACGTATGCGTAGCGACGGAACCTGAAGCCACCATAAGCTTGTTTCTCATTGGTTCCCACTTTTTTAGGAACGGAAATGCTCTAAAACGGCGGCTTTGTCAGACTAACTTTGCTCGCGAAATAGAATGTAGCGTCATAGGAAGTATAGGCGGGCCCAGGCTAAATGATTTATATATTATATATCAAATTATGCCTATGAAAAAATCTTGTCAGGCCATTAGAAACATAATGCAACAACTGAACAACTTTTTTTTTCCCTTTAAAAAATACTGGACTGTACATGGGAAGTATTTGCAAAATCTCACCTTTAGTAAGTCAGTCTGGTCAAATAGTAAAGTAATAGAACCTTTGGAAAAAACCCTTTCAGTTAAGCAAAGTAATTGTTCTACATGTAATACTGGTCACTAGTAATATTTTACAACTTTTGAAACATGAAAACATTTTGGTGAATAACATAATTTTTTTTTTCTAAATATAATAGTGTATTGTTCTTGTAATTAATGTCTCATCAGTAATAATATACTGCAAACTTTGAAACATGAAAAATACTCTTCTGGTGGTTTACAGTATTTTTGTTTGTAAAATAATACTGTACATATAAGGGGAGGTTATGGCAAAATCTCACCTGTAGTAATCAGTCTGGTCACTAGTAATATACTGCAACCTTTGAAACATGAAAAAAATGGTGACAGTAATTATTTTTCTAAAATAATATGGTACATATATGAAGGGATGTATTGGCAAAATCTCACCTGTATTAAGTCAGTCTTTTGCCTATGTAATACAACCTAAGAAATGTTAATTTAAAAAAAAACACTTATGTTGAATTTTGTTAATTTTTTATAAATTGATAATGTAATGGAAATATATAACTAGCCTACTAATGTTATTTGAAAATAACATCTAGTTGAATTACAGCTAAAATAATTGAGTATTGTATGTGTACAAAGAGAGAGGGATTTGGTAAAAGCACATATAGTCTATATTATAGTTATATGTTTTTGCACTGCGAGTGGAATTTACAGATGATCCCTTAAGCAGCCTTTGCAAATATACTGTATAGTCAATATAAAAACCTAAAACTAACTTTACCATGCTCAGTAAGTGCAACAGAAGAGCACATAAGTAAAGAAAGCAGTGAGAACAACAGAACAATGTTGCATGAACAAGAGGATGTATAAAGCATCAGCTTATACTAATTTATCTGAACAAGTATACAATGAAGCCCAGTGGAGACCCACTTTCATATTTTTTCAGTTTTATCAGACATTTTTCAAAATATCTTCTTTTATGTTCTACAGAAGCTCTGGAGGTATATGGGTGACTAAATGTCAATTGTTCCTTTAAGGTTTAGGGTTTGTTCCATAAGTATGAGCAACAGTTATCACTTAAATCGTTATAGCACAAAAGCTCTGTTAATAATACTCTGTTAATGACGTCTAATAGGAGAATATGTGTGGGCAACTGCTCTTGATATGAAATGCATCACAATGATAAGAGATAGCTTACCTCTTCCAGCTCGAAGGAGTTGCCTTGTTTGCCCAGGTTTAGTGGTTTTATCGGGCTTAGAAACCTCTTGATGTTGGATGAACTCTGTTCCTGTGTGTCTCTGCTGGAGAGGGTGGTGTCGTCCTCCCATCCAGTGATTGTGATCTGACATAACGGATCTGACTTGGGTAAGTTCTTTGCATTAGATTGTCTTACAGATGGTTTATTAGTCGTCTGGTGTGGTGAGTTTTTGATTTCCATGCTATTTGTTTGTATGCGGCGATAAGGTGCCTTATTCACATATTCAACAACCTGAGGGCATATGATATCATGAGCAATGATAGGAATAGGTTCCACGGTAACGCTTGAGCTATGTGAAAGCACAGAACAACCTTTGGACTCCACGTCCATGTCCATTTTTGGCTCTAGGCAAGGTGTACGCTCTGCTAATGCATGCCTGAGGTCATGTACATTTTCATTTGTTGTCTCGGACTGACAAGGTATATCAGTTCTTTCGGTGTTTTCCCCATATGCCTCTTCCTCAAGTTCTGTCTTGTTCTCTGTAAACCAGTCCAAATCATCTACCTCCATTTGAAGACATAACTCATCATTATCATCTTCTGCACTTTTCTCAACTACACCTGACAGACTGCATTTACGCTTACGAGGGGAATTGCTTGGAGACGTAGAGTCTGAGCCACGGGATCCTGTGTATAAACACATTTTGGATATAGTGTCTTTTAGTCTTTCTACAGGGGAGCGCGGTTCACTGCGGACACTGGTTCGAGACATAGTCCTCTCCACAATTGGGGAGGTGAAGGTTAACTGGGGTGGCGCAAGCTTCTGAAGCGGCGTTCGGGACACATGGGAGTACAGTGAATAGAAGGCATTGGCCATTGCCGTCAATGCCTCTACTTGTCGGAAACGACCTGCACAAAAACCAAAGATGAAGTTGAGGGAATGCTTTTAAAGTTATACCTTGTTGAAAAAAACAGCATATGCTGGTTAAGTATGCTTTGAAGCATGGTAGCTGGTTAACCCAGCTTAGTCCAGCTGCCATACTGCAAAACATACCTAACCAGGATATATTGTGGGTGTTTTTTAACAGGCAGTAAGCATTCTGAAACTGTGAATTTCTTACTTGCTAATGAAAGACAGGGGTCTTCCTGGCGTATCCTAGTGAGCTGGGATTCAAGAAAGAGGCGGAAGTTGATGCCTTTGAGCTGGGATGGGAAATTGAAGAAGCGGACTGGGATACGGGCAGTGACCTGTGGTTCCTCGCAACCGAAACCCAGCTGGAAAAGTGTCTCTTCTGCATCTTCAGCACGCATTTGGAGGACTTCAGACACACTGTGGGATTTTTGAGATGTTATGAAGAGCGAGAGATAATTAAGGAACCAAACTAAAGTATAGCGTGAACCCAGGTAAACCGATTCTATGCCCACAGAATTCCAGCACCTGTCTTTCAGGAAGACCTTATAGTTATTCTTCCCTTTCATGTTGCATTATTTGCATAGTTTCAAGCTTTCAAATACCAACATGAGTGTAGGATGTCAGTCCAAAGATATTTGTTGTTATAACTGAGCAGTTTAGGTGATGGCCTACTCCTTAGTAAGGGCCCCATATTCCACATACAGGATATTTATATTAAAGGGTCTTGCAGGTCGCATTAATGTATCACTTTAATATGCATGACTTTAAATTTGCAACAAGCAAAACACCTTGCTTAGCTCTACCACAAGCACGAATCCATCTCGAAAGTGAAAGCAAAATGCATTCTGCAGAAAAGTGTTTTGGCTATGTCCTGCCAGGCACTAAGTGGGGAACATTTATGCAGAAAACCAGTTAAATGTAGTGCTATTTGGTCCAGTGTGTTTTGCCTAACCCACGCTCTTACCTGGAAGCAGTCCTGTTGGTAGTGGCTGAGAAGGCACTGGATGCGACGCTCTGGCCCATGCTGAATAATGGTAGGTTGAGCTTCTGTTGGGGTGTGCTGCTGAAATACAAATAAAGGAGGGATTATGGTAGGGATAGAAGCATAAATGAGTAACTCAGCTGTACAACAAAATCAGTCTATTTCTTACCTAAACTGTGGTGCACCTGATGCAGAATATAATGCAGTAGCTGTGAAATACAGGATTCGGGTATACATGAATGTTATTGATGTTTCCAAAAGAATGCACACTTTTTTAAGTAGCATTAAGTTTGTTCAACAACAATGCATTAAATTGATCTAAAGTTATTGTAAACACTATTACATTGCTAAAAACATAATGTGTTTTCAAATAAATTCTGTTAATATTTTAGAAAGTACAACTATTTCATGAGTGAATAATACGCATATTACATTTATTTTTGAAGGATCACATGAGACTGGACACTGGAGTAATGGCTACTAAAAATCAGAATTGTCATCACATGCATTAATTATATTTTAAAATATATTAAAATAGAAAATGGTTATTTAATACTCAAATAAATGCAGTCTTGGTGAGCTAATCCTTAGAAAAATGTCATAGGTCTCAAACTTTTGAACAGTACTTTAGCTAACAATAAACTTAAAAATGAAATAAACAGATATCATATTTCCCTCATCACTGTCTTAAAACACCATTTATTTATTACTTAGTCTCTGTATGCATCTGGCCTTGTGCATAAGTTTCTCCGGATGTAAGAGTGGATCAATACGATATGCAATGGGGGAGGTTTGATTATACAGTATACAGTATAATCACTGCCATCGTACTGATTATAAGACCCTTACTGACAAGCATGTAGATGTCAGTCAAGAAATGTTTGTCATTATAATTCATTATACAATTTTCTGCAGCAGCACAAGGGTCGAGCAAAAATGATCTTTAATTAGCAGTTATCCAATACGTTGTGCAGAAATGAAATATAACACCTGGGGGTTGCAATCAAAATAAAGTCTGTCTGACTATTAGTGAACTATTAGTCGTTCAGCAGACACTTTAAACTCAACAAAAGAAAAGTTATATGTGCGTTCCACTAATAAAATAACTGTCACCTCTTAATTATACCGTAGCTTCTTACAGTTACTATTGTGTTGCTTCTACTCACCTTCCGCACCCAGACTCAGATCATCCTCAAAGCTTGTAACTGTCCTCAAAGTGCCTGTAGAGTTACATTTTACAGTTTTATCAGGATTTAGAAATACAGCAAAAGGTCCATTGAATAATCTAGTCATTAAACACCCTACTGCCTGCACAGAGATGTAACAAGGGCTCCAAAATATAAGCTTTGCACCGTTTCAATGGCTGTTAGTCATTATATATAGATCGATTGTGACAGAAAGCCTATGTAATCACATGTAAAATTACATATTTTGTATTTCTATTCTTAGTTCTACTAATTTAGTGCTTCAACTCAAAATCGTTTTTTTCCAAATAGAACTTAAATCCAAACTTGAACTAATCGTAATCCAAAAGCGTGTTTTGCCCTTAACCTACCTATTGTTAGGTGACTGCCTTTGGCAAGACTGGCTTCATTCCTACAGACAAGATAAAGAAAAAGGAAAAAACGAATGAATTCACTTTTATCAAGTGTGAATCAGCAAAGGTCTGTGGGCGGGATGCGGGCATGCAGTAAAATACTGCGATAAAAATAGAGACACACATTCACACAGCACATCTTTCAATTCTTGTGGCAGTATGTACTGCTAGCCCTCATTAAACAAATGTCAGAAAGATATCTTGCAGCTTGTCTAAAATATCCAGAACATTTCTCGCTTTACAAGCACTGTTGACTCTGTTCGTCTCGCCTCTGACTACCGCTGCTAAAATAATTTAGCCTTTTGTAGAATATATAATTAAAAAAAAAAACATTTTTAAAATGAATTTGAAAGATTTAATCTTAATTCTTCGACACTCTCTTTATGGCTTCTCTAGCACTTGTAGGAACACCCAAAGCATGAATGGTGAGAAACAATAACAGAAATGTCAAGATTTGTCTGCTATTTCCTGATCCAGAAAAAGAAAACGTGAAAACAGAATCTTCCTCAATCTATAAATAGAGCAAAACAATGTAGCTCAAATATTTTTTCTGCACCGAAAGCTTTCATGTGAAGGTACTTGCTGAAAACATGGTCTTGACCCACAGAGATTGATGTATTTTTAACCTGCATAACCTTCAATGAATAAACCCAAGAACATTTGTGGTTTTCCACTCACTTGCTGTTATTGTATTACAACTGACACACAATGCCTGTCTTTTATAGAAAGCGTTTCACAAAAACACTCACCCACAACCTTGAAGCCAGGTTTCAATCTTTCCAGCAGAGCATCCTGTGGAAACAAAATAAAGACGCACATTGTGATCTTAGCCTGTCTATTTGAGAATGGGTGTGTTTGAGTGATAAAGAGAGGTGTAAATTAGCTTTCTGTTTTGGAAATAGAGTTTATCTGGTGGTAACAGTGTGCTGTTTGTGGTCTGTTATTTATCTCTGATTGTAGCAGTTATAATAAAGTGAGCTAAATTTAAAAGTTACCTGATTAAGCTGTGATGCGCCCCCCCCCAACTATTATTTTTATTATTAACTATTATTATTAACTTTATTACAAACTATTGTCATATGTACATATACATACATATATATTTTTTTATCTTGTGTTTTGCTTAAAATATATTTACCAAATAAAGCATACAATGCTCCCAAAAAGAATTTGAGTTCCTAATAATGCAGTTTTATTTAAACAAGGATTACACAAGTGCAGCTTTCAAGCTAAATATTTCCCAAATAAGAAAAAAAAAATGAACTAAAACATTTCAAAGTGAAACCATAAATGATCCTGGCTTCATTATTACTGTAGCTTCAATTCACATGCTTAAAAGGAAATGAGATATGCAGCTTCTTTCCATATTATCATTCTATTGACACAGCTGAACGTTAAACATTAACTTAATGCTCACCATCCACAAAGACGTCATCTTGGAGAGAGAAATGAGACTGATGTTCTGCTGTTGGGATGCGGTGTTCTGCATCTTTTACGGTAAACTTGTGGCGGCTGCTTGCCCACGCTTGCCGCCTCTCAATCTTAGAAGGACTCTCCATGTCTGTGGCCGCCTAGCACAAGAAAACGCTTTGCAGGATTACAGTATTTAACAAAAAACAGAAACTTACTGGCAAACATTATTGCACAAAACAAACATGAAACTAATAACAAAAATGTTCAAATTCCGGCAAATGTTGGTCTATATATGATCAGATTTTGTGATATCAAAATAATTCTTTATATAAACTTGATCATGATGCTACTAATTAGCCTATAATAACTTAATGCCTAATAGTTTATAGGCTACTGTTATTTAAAATGCATAATTCCAATTAAATTAAGCTATATGTCACTTTTACAATCATAGCTAAATATTTTTTGTATAGTAACTAATAACTTCTATAGTCACATTAGAAGGGTTGTGGTCATGTGTTGTTTACACTCCTTTGGGTGATTTCTAATATTTAAGTGGTCAGTGAGCAAACAGTAATTTGCAGAGAGTACATTTTCAAGGAGCGATTGAGGTTTCTTGCTAGGCCTGGGCGTTAAAACGTTATCGATATTTATCTTTTTAAGGCAATCGGTGTCATCGCCGATTCTGCAGTTAAGCAATGCATAATTTTTCATACAGTTTACGAAATTATATTTAATTTATGAGATCATTTGATGCAATGCATGTTGTTTTAGTTATTTCCTTACAATGGCATTTGAATTTGCTACATTATTTCGCTAATTGTTGTTATAAAACTCTGGCCATTTGTTAACACCTAGAATATCAAAATCTATTGCGGGTGGCTGATCTTTATCCATTTCAGCACCCAAACTCTGGAACAATTTACCTAATACTGTTCAGGAGGCAGGCACACTCGGTCAGTTTAAATCTATATTAAAGACACATGTCTTTACTCTGGCTTACACATAACACACCAATACACATTTATTAATCAAATCCGTTGAATTAATTAGATCAGCCGGAACCGGGAACACTCTCCTTAACACAGGATGTATACATTACATCATAAAAAGAATGGCATCTACACTAAAATTGACCCCAACTAAGCCTGGTTCTCCCAAGGTTTTTGTTTCTCCCATTCTCTCATGGATGGGGTTTGGTTCTGTATTGTTAAAAGCGCTATATAAATAAAAGTGACTTGACTTAATTGCGCCCTCCTGTGGTTTTGAGACAATTTTAAAAGTTTGCTTACTCTGCATGTAACACATTAGACATTTGTGTTTGTTAAAATAGTCAATAATTTTCGATACTGAACGGTATTAAGCATTATATCACTGATACAGTATATATCGCCAAGCCGTCTTGGAGCACTTTTTTTGAGTGACGTAAACTATGTGACCCTCTCAGATAAGCAAATATATTAGCGAAAATAAGCTAACTGTCAGAAGTTTTTAAACAAAATACATTTTTGTTCGATATGAAACACATAAACAGAAAAAGTCATGACAGTGTTTTGACAGTGCCACCTGATGAAGGTTATCCTATCTACAATAGGATCCTAGCTATAGTATTGTTGCGTTAACATAGCATTACTTTCATTCTTTATTTTTTCATTTTTATTTTTATTTTTGATCCGGCATAGACTACAAAAATAAAAACAAATATGGAAAGCACTCACTGGCAAATGTCAGACTAGTGGTCAAACTAAAAGTGCTCGAGCGTTGTAAAGTTAATATTAAGATTACTTGTTACTTTTTACAGCCTTAAGGATTACTTCTGTACCTTAGCATCTGAAGGTGAAGGTACGCCTCCTATCTAAATTTTATACTGACCAAAATACATCTGTATGTAAAAAGTCCTACTTTTTAAACCCATTCAGCCTTTTCTTTGGACTTCCTGAACCAAAATAAAAAAGCTTTGCATACCCTGTTGTAATCCATGCATCAGCTCTCTTTCAGTAGGTTGAAGACAGGTTGCGTTATAAAGGAAATAACGCGCAAGCAGAACACACACGTATAACATATCACGTATTTAGTCATAAAAGATGTCGCGTATTATACAAACAGTCTTACACAAAGCAGTACGTAAGTTCATAATGATTAAAAAATCGTTTCTGAAGGATGGAGGTTTCCATTGCGCATCACGCTACATACCTCAGAAAGTGCCTAGATCAGTCCACTCTCATGGCAACGGCATAATTCACCGCTCTGCTGTCCTGCATCCAGCTCAAGCTTACACCTCTAAGGATGTCCATCGCATGACTAAAAATAAAACAAGGGAGATTAAAAACCATAATCGATTGTTGAGGCGCCCGCCAACGCAAACTTTGGTGCTTCAGTCATGACGCGCTGTAACTGACGGAAGCGGTAGGAGGAAGATGTGTTGCTGTGAAAAACAGAATGAGAACTATGTTGTGACCACACACTTGTTGTAGGAAATGCTGTTACACACAATTTACACAGCAAGTTTGGAAAGTTGAAGCATAACAGGCGTCCAAGATATCTTGGTGCATAAACGCAGTGTCTTAAGTTTGTTTAAAATAATAATTTGTTTATAGCTTACTGTTTTACCTCTTTATCATTTCCTGTCTGTTTTTAGGGGTTTGTGAATTGCACGTGTGACACTGGCTTTCTTTACTGTAAAAGAAGTGTTAAATTTGAAGTTATCAGTAAAACTGCCAGTAAACAGCGACTGAAGCATATGATTATAAAGTGTCGCAACCTTCACTTTAACCACGAACCCAGTCAAATCTTGTCACCCTCCTTCACTACCTAGAACCATACTTGTATTTAGAGTCAGCAAAGTGCAATAATCTGACAACAGTAAAGCAAGAAGAATCATTTTGGTGCGTCAAGGACATGCCTGATTTGCGCTATCACTTTTGATTTCACGTGCAATATTAAAAATATAATCTTGTGTGTTTTTGAAACTTTGAGAGAGCAACTTTGATATTTCTAAAGAGCAGAGTGGGTAGTGGAAAAGGACAGGGAATAGGAGGATGAGGAGAAGCGGAGGAGGGAAAAGAGACGAAGGAAGAGAAATAGCAAGGATGTAGGAAGAGGAGCGGAAAGAGTGGTAGGCATTGAAAGAGCAAGAGGACAGATGAGCAGAAAGGAAGGATGGAAAATGAATACTGAGAGGGTGCAATGCTGAAGAGGCTTAAATGAGATGAGAGCTGCTCTAATTGATCGTGTTATGAAACATGAAAGAGGATGAATAGAGAGTTCAACCTAATGAGAGTAGATTTACAGTGGACACCATTTTAAAGGGATAGTTCACCCAAAAATTACAATTATGTCATTGAATACCTTCGTGTCGTTCCAACCCTGTAAGGCCTTTGATGTATATTAGTATATAATTGTATATAAAGGCTTAAAAATAAAATAAAGTGAAATAAAGGAATAATTGGGAACGGGAACGCTTAAAAAAATGAAAAAAAAAAAAACACTAAATGATTGAAACACCAGGATGTCAATTTTTATGCTAGGATAAAGTTATAATGTTACTGAAACGAAATAGCGAAGATAGTATTTGCAGCGTAACTGAAGAACACAATAGCAATCTTTTGTTGTAATGTTGTAAAGTAACACTAGATGTCAGTGTGTATCCATTTGTCGTCATTGAGATTTTTTAGATGGTACATTACTGCTGGGATTTTATGAAATTGGAAATTATATTTAGGCTACTGTGAGCATAGGAGTATACTTTTCTGTCAAATCATTTATAACATTGCTTAATCTGATTTTCAATAATTTTTTGTACATTTGCATATTTATAATGAGGTTGTGCTTCTGTTCCCAGTTAGACGTTAAAGACATGACTGATGAGTGTGTAAAGTAGTTGTATTAGATCATTTATAATTCAAATGTGCCGTCCCTCAGTTCATGGACCAAACATCAGGCCCTTTCGAGATTTTCATTTTGTCCAAATTCATACGCGTGATGTGAACTGTTTCATTCCCGATTTAAATGCATATTTGGGAACGCCGTTTTCTATAACAATTGAAAATATGTAGTATTCTTCCGTTCTTGAAAGTAAATGATTGGATTCATACTGATGATAATAGACTCTTGTTTATGTGAGCTCACATATTCGCATTGGTCATAAAGATGCGTCTGATTTGTGAAGCTGATTGTTGTAGTGTGCTCACATTCAAATTCAGCTACAAAGTAAATAAATAAAAAGCTATATCCTGTAAATAAATGTTCCACCAGAAATCGATCATGTTCAGTCATATCCACAACCACAGTCAAATGCATTTGTTAGAGCACAAAGAAGTTTAATAAATAAGATTACATTCAAGTGAATCACAGTCATATTGAGCTGCTGTGTGAACAATATTTACAGTATATTTCTACAAAATACTGATGAAGGAACACCGCTGGAACATCAAAAACCATTGAGTAGTCACAAAAATAAAAATTAAAATGTTCTCATCATTTACTCATCATTAAAAAGTATGACTTATACCTAATTGTCTCTGATCTGCTCTTCTTGAAGGAAGTGTATTGTTGTCAGGCTTCATGAAAGCACCATAACATTCCATTCAAGCACAAGAAAGTCTTCTAAAGCCATGCAATAGCTTTTAAGCTGTTATTTAATGTACCTCCTGTAGTCTGCGTGCATGGCTGCAAAATAATGGCAATTTATACATCAAAACCTTTAAATACCATTGATATGTGATCTGCAAATGGTGTGAAAATTAAATGGGTTTGGAACAACATGAAAGTGAGTAAATTATCACATAATTTTCACTTTTGGGTGAACTGGTCCTCCTAAAAAAGACAAGTTATTTCTTCTTTCTCTCTCTCACACACACACCTTTGTTTCTATTAATTGTGGGGACTTTTCCAAAAACTTCTATTACTTTAATACTGACCAGACAATCTTTTCTATTGCATAACCCAGAGAAACCCAGGTTTTACCATCCTTGGGGGTGACATTTGGTCCCCTAAATGTAACGTAAACAAGTACACACACACACATTCACGTAAATTAAGAAAAAGTGCTAATTGCCTATTAACTGTATTAGGTGTGGTTCATAACTTCATTTGATAATAGGATAAAAGATGCATAGTGCATAAAGACATTATCAACTAATAATTTGCTGTATTTCATTACATCAGAGTATTTATCTGATCTCCCTGTTAAAATGACCAGTCTTTCTGGTTATGTGGATATTTGCTAAATTTGTCCTAAATGCCTGGTCTGAAAACATGTCCAAATTTGATGGAGTTAAAAAAATTGTCAGGAGAAACATAACTAACACGTGTGTCATACGATCCTTATTGCTCATTACAATCCTTATCCTTATTTTCATCATCCTTCCATCATCATTTTTATTTATACATAGTTGAAACTGACTTGAGTTCATCCAAGCAAAAAAAGAAAATTCTATAAATTCTATAAATAATATTATAAATACTACATTATTTCACCCAAAAATGAAGGTTTGCACAAACTTCACTCTTCCTCAGATAAAGCATGCTGACATGTGTACTGGAGTGTTGATGTCTTTATCAGCTGTTTGAACTCTCATTCTGACGGCACCCATTCACTAATTGGCGAGCAAATGATGCAAAATTTCTCCAAATCTGTTACAATGAAGAATAAAACTCATCTACATCGTGGATGCCCTAAAGTTCTGTCAGGACCACCATCAATGCAGTCTAGCATAGATGAAAGCAGGGAGAGCAGCGATAACTCCCCTGGCTAAACAGAACCCAACAGAAGAATGTACTGCAGATACGGTTAAAGTTCAATAATTTTAGTACACGTTTTAGAATAAGTCAGATTCAAGGAGAATCAGAAGGCTGGATGACTGACAGAGGAAGAGGAGTTGGGGATTGTGGAGGGTAATTAGCTATTGAGCAAAACAAAAACTGCTGATAATACTGAAGGATCTTGTATATGAATGCTTAGATAGGTGTCGCATTCCTATAGGAAGATAGAGATCAGCTGAGAGTCAGCTGATGCAAGCTTTGACTAATGTGACATGCCAGAACTAACGCTACGTTTCATGCGAGTAAATTTTCTCCAAATTTTCATTTTTGGGTGAACTGTTCCTTTAGGCATACATGCATAAATGACTTCCACGGCCCTACAGAGAATAAGCAGTTTGGAGAAGATTTAGATGTGAATCCTACTGAATCAAAGACAGCTGCAGGTCAAGCATTACTTTTGCAAATATGCACATTTTAAGCTGTAGAGGAGTGGAGATTCATGGCTAACATATCCGAGGTCTGCACCACACCTGTATAAACCATTTGACATGATTCCTTAGCTTATGTCATCTTATTGTTCTGTCCACAATGGTAATAAGAACCGCATGTATTTGAACTTTCTCTCATGTTGTGGAAGACTGCGTCACACTCTTCTGGCTGCTGGTGCTCCTCACTGCACCCGTGCCTGAATGGCTCTTAGATCTCCATTGCCTCTTACAGCTGCAGTGTGAGGCCATAAGACAGCGCTGCATGAGATCCCGGAACAGATGACCAGCGAAAAACATGTAGATCCAGGGGTTACAGCAGCTGTTGAGACTGGCCAGAAGCATTGCAATAATGAATGCCATAGCTAGAGACAAGACATAAAAATGTTAGTGACATGATTGATTTTACTTCCTAAGGCAGGTCTATTACTGTTATGTTAACTATTATGTCACTGTTATGTACTGTGGGTAATATCATCTACAGTCATGTATTCAATACACTGTTGATTGTTCTGAAAATCCTCACTTGAAACGGAGACAGTAGGATGCCAGTTCCTGTCAGGTCAAAATGTGCAGACTGGGTCATTTAACAACAAAAATGAAAAGAGCTAGAGCTGTCTCTAAGAACATGCAGTCTCTCTCTCTAAAATAAGTACAAAATGTAAGGTTACATGATGTACTGATGATGTGCACTTTGGTATATTAAAATAATTGTTCACAAAAAAAAATATATTTTGCAGCTTAATAGACTTAGACTTGATAGATTTTAAAAGACATAAGAAATGATAAAATGTTAATTTTTCAATGCACTGATAGACGTATAATTGTTGCTGAAACCCCAACAGTCTCACGA
>JAUYWG010000039.1:16731632-16742808 GCA_034779775.1 Enteromius afrohamiltoni | reverse complement strand
TATATACACACATTTGTATGAATTCATATAAGTGAGGTCGTACAAATTAGCCACCTCGTAAAAAATAGATTGCCGTGAGACTGGGCTGGAAACTCACAATATAATAAATTTGATTATTTCAAACGAATAGCTCCAATATCATTGTGTTTCTGCTATGATGGTCATTATTTTATATTTTTTCATAAGATTAAAATCCAGAATGTAGGTAGTCTCTGTTTAATTTAAACAGGGTTTGAGATATCTTCTGTCCTATTTACTTGTAAATTACGGTGACATCCAAAAGTCCACCACTAGTGAAAATCTAGTGTGCATTTCTATTATTTTTTTATTTGTATTTTTTTCATAACTTTTTTCAGGTTTTATATTTAAAATACATGTTGAGTCCAATTTTTGAGTGTGGTCTCTGTCTTTTGCAGCCTCCTGTATACATATTTAGCATTTATCTTGATGAAGTAACCTTAATTACACCCCTTTTATTGTGGAGGAGCAATAATGAGCAGGGGTGGGAAAGGAAATGTGTAGCAGATGAATTCCTTGCAGTTGTCTTCATTTGGGCCTTGTGGGTTTGATAACAGGACCGCCTCACAAATTATGTTATGAAATCACACGGAAATTACACTCCTTAGGATCAAGACAGGATAAAGAGGAACCGTTTGATGTTATGCTACATTTACTTTACCAAAACTACCTGAGGGTGTCTTAAGACACCCTATTTCCTATTCAGACTCTCATTTCATCCATCTCTGTCTGTATTTTGTGTTTATGCAACAATCAGTGGGTTTTAGAGCACAATGCATATAAATGTAAAAAGAGATGCAGAGGAACACCAAAGAATGAAAAGCATGAAATTATTTAGGTACAGTTGTATCTATGGCTGCCTGGATTAGGTATATTAAATTACAAACGACTCTGCTGTACATTATCTAGTTTTTTTTTGCCATATATTTGATTTCATTTGCTCTTTTAAATTTGTAGACAAAAAGTTACATAACTCACAGATTAAATGGACATAAATTGTTTTTATTACTGTTTGAGGGTATGATCAGGGCCAGCAAAGGTATCCAAGGAATCCAAATTTCCATGGTCTTACAAGTTGTTATAAATACCTGGATAAGCATTTAAAAATATATATTTTGTAAATATAAATATAACTTTTAATAAGCATCTTGCATTTTGAGGCACAAATTCACTACTATATCCAGGTTTCCCATGACGGTTATATTTATATTTGCAATTAAATTATTGCAATAATTCTGTTATGGCATATTCATCTACAAATGTTTAACATCATACATTACCTTCTCTTGGAGCCATTGGATCCCAGGCGGACCACATCTGAACGAAGAAAAACGGCGTCCAGCATATGATATAAGCCAGGACGATCACAAACGTCATTTTCACCGTCCTGATCTTAGCTTTGGAGATCAGCTTGACGCTGCTGACGCGGGAGAGCGCGGTGCCCTTGGCCGGGCGCGGGGTCAAGGACAGACATTGGTTGCGCCGGGTCTTCAGCTTAAAGTTTTGCCATATTTTATAACTGATAAGTCCATAACAAACGCTTAAAATGGCTACAGGAATTATGTAGATTGTGAGACTAATCCACGTCACGTAAGCCTTTGCGCCCCAGGGCTGAACAAAATCCCCCCAGCAGTCGAAGACCCCGTCTCCCACCTCTCTGAGGGAGAAGATGTACACCTGTGGCAAACTAAAGAGCAGGCTTATAATCCAAGAGGCCAGAACGAAAAAACGGTCCTTTCGACGGCGCAGGGATCGCAGAGGCTGCCATATAGCCAAACATCTGTCGATAGACATCAGCACGAGCATGTAAGTGGATGCAAACATGCCAACCACCTGTAGGTACTTCACCAGGCGGCACAAAAAGTCTGGTCCGTAAAAGCGAAATGTGATGTCCCAGATAAGTTGGGGGAGCACTTGGAAAACCGCCACCACCAGGTCAGCTATACTCAAGTGTTTCATAAAATAGTACATCCGCGACTGACCGTGTTTACTCGTCTGGATAGCCACAAGGACGCACAGGTTGCCGGCGAGCGCCAGCAGCAGAATCAACACCAGGACGGTTACTTCGACTTTTGCCACTTCTTCGTTGCGCTTCAGAGGGTTTACGGTTTGGTTCAATCCTCTGCTATCGTTACCCTTGCTTGAATTTGCCCAGGAGTCGTTGAAGGGCCATAAAATCGTTTCTTTCAGCAGACTCTCCATTGTGCGTAAAATGCGCGTCCGAGCGCGCTATATATCGCTACACATGAGTGGAAAGATGCTGTTACGATGTGCGTTTAGCACCATATGTCGATCATAAAAAATAGGTCCAGTTCACTGCAAAATAAAAATGAAAGAATTTCAGGAAGGTGGGTTTTTTCTTTCGTTTCAGTAATTTTCAACACGCATTTTGAGGGTCGTCTAACGCAAGCCATCTATAGCAGTCAGCAAACAATTCACTAGTTTGTACGTGAAATATTTACAATATGAAAAGTTGGACTGATTAGGATCTGTTGCTATGGTTACACATTCGACCTCTTCGCGCGCGTCTAACTTTCGTGGTTAATGAATTATTTGAAAACCCAATTAAAAATGACACATTTGTAAACAGTATACTTAATTCAAAAACAGCCTTTTCTTTTGAGTTCCTTTTTTGCAAGTCCATTTAAATCAGCGTTTTTTTTATTTTTTATTTTTGACCACAGAGGACATGCCTGTCATAAACAATATATTAACCGTGTTTGAATGTGATTTCAATAACAAAACCCACCAGTTGGCTATATAACATGCAGTAAAATATTTAAAATAATTAAAATATTCATACTATTGCGACAATAATAGCTTAAAAACACTTACCCTAAATGTATTTCTCGAGAGATCCATTTTGTATGTCTTGGGTTGAAATGCAGGTATCTGTGATGTATAGCGTGACTTTCTCCTATGAGTGCTCGGATACAGCAGCTCTGCCTGCTCAAATCTCCAAGCAAGCACAGTTATAGGAGGGTGCACTGGGTGGATTTGTCCTAGCCTGCACTTACACATTTCTGCCACTGAGAGCCATGGTGCTGTGCTGGAATATCAAATGTATTTTACCACGATGATATTTATAGAAACAATCAACAGCTAGTGTGCGGCCCAGTAGGAGAGACTGGGTCTAGTTGTCAAAAGCAATTCCAGCAAACTGCAGAATCCCATTGTGGCAACTTTCCCCAGACACTGAGACAACATGCCCCAATAGTAGGTTCAATGTGTCAAATTAACTGTATCTTTTTTTTTTTTCTGAGCAATAATGGTGAAAAAGTTCAAACACATAAATAAACAGACAAAGCTCTTTGGACTCTTATTCCTATGGCACCCATTCACTGCAGATAATCCATTTTGTTGAGCGAGCGATTTACTGTACTGCTAAACTTGCTAAAATGCTAAAGATACAAACTCAGTTTGAATGGATTAAATTAACGGAATCCAAGTAATTTATAAAAAAATCTTATAGTCGCTTGTCATTCTTTTCATGTATCGCATGTCCTTGAATTTCCATTGCACTAAATATTTGTTTCCACTGTTTTTGCCCAACACTGACAGGGCTGGCATCGTTTAGGGGCAACATCCTGCCCCATACACTTAATGCCCGGGTGGAGTCTGCCAGCTGAAAATTAATCCAGAGTGATGAGAGAAGGGTTGCAGAAAGAGTTCTTGGGTCAGACTTTGCCACTGCCAGTTTGGCCACTGATTAAAATGTCCAACTGTTCATAAACTGAACCAAAAAGATAAATGCAACATTTGTTTTTGCCCCCATTTTTCATGGATCTAAGATCTAAGTATAGAATTGCGTACAGATTCTATGTACACAAAAGGCTTATTTCTCTCAAATATTGTTCACAAATCTGTCTAAATCTGTGTTAGTGAGCACTTCTCCTTTGCCAAGATAATCCATCCACCTAACAGATGTGGCATATCAAGATGCTTATTAGACAGTATGATTATTGCACAGGTGTGCCTTAGCCTGGCCACCAAATAAGCCCACTCTAAAATGTGCAGTTTTACCACACAATGCCACCGATGTCGCAAGTTTGCAGGGAGCATGCAATTAGCACACTGACTGCAGGAATATCCACCAGAGCTGTTGCCCGATAACTGAATGTTCATTTCTCTACCATAAGATGTCTCCAAAAGGCATTTCAGATCATTTGGAAGTATAACCACACCAGCCCAAGACCTCCACATCCAGCATCTTCACCTTCAAGATTGTCTTAAACCAGCCACCCGGACAGCTGCTGCAACAGTTGGTTTTCATAACCAAAGAATTTCTGCACAAACTGTCTCAGGGAAGCTCATCTGCATGCTGGTCGTCTTGACCTTACTGCAGTTTGGTGTCATAACCAACTTGAGTGAGCAAATGCTTACATTTGATGGCGTCTGTTACTTTGGAGAGGTGTTCTCTTCATGGATAAATCCTGGTTTTCATTGTACAGGGCAGATGGTATGGTGTTGTGTGGGTAAGCGGTTTGCTGATGTCAGTGCCGTGGATTGAGTGGCCCATGGTGGTGGCGGGGTTATGGTATGGGCAGGTGTATGTTATGTAAAAAAAATACAGGTGCATTTTATTGATGACATTTGAAATACGCAGAGATACCGTGACAAAATCCTGAGGCCCATTGTTGTGCCATTCATCCACGACCATCACCTCATGTTGCAGCATGATAATGCACTGCCCCATGTCGCAAGGATCTGTACACAATTCCTGGAAGCTGAAAACATCCCAAGTCTTGCATGGCCAGCATACTCACCGGACATGTCACCCATTAAGTTTGGGATGCTCTGGATAGGCTTATACGACAGCGTGTTCCAGTTCCTGTATTTAAATATTTATTTAACAATGCAACTACTTTATGATTATATAGTATAGTAGCTGAACATTGTTTTTATAAATTCAGAGTTCACACCCAAACAGTTTATTTTCTGACAAATGAAGGATGTAACTCAGCATGCTTTTGTCTGGACTCTAGAAATAATAAATGTTCTTTATTTTGCCACGTTATTGAAATTACAAATACAGATATACATAACCAATTCAAACAATTTGAATTAATTACGAGTTGCACAGAGAATAGTAATTATGATTATGATTATGATGTCTCGCTATAAGCCTTGACAGGGGAACGCATAATTAAAACCACTGATTAGCACAACCTATGATTGCACCATCACCCTGAGGACCCTGCTGAAAAGACCAGGTTAAACCAGCATGGATGAACAAGGAAGTAAACTGAAAATGTTGAGGTTTCAAAAGCCTATTTAATCAATTTAACACCTGCTGGTCATCAGCTATGCACTGAGCTTTCAGCAGGGAATCTTTAATGTACAGTTATATGCAGCCAGATGACTAGTTTTGGCCGGGAAAGAGCTTTAACACCATTTAAATGTTATATTCGAACACACTATTTTTGGAAAACTGCTTTCCACTGATGTCAAAATGACAAGAGAACTGCAGCAGTGCTAATGTGGCACTGAAAGCAGGCAGTCTGAGAGGACAGCAGAAGCATAAAAACTAACGCACAAACTACCTTCATCCTAACAAGTGGATGAATATAAAGAAATACAGACTCATTTCCTGCATACCATCTGCTGAATAGAAAAACAAAAAAAATAAAACAAAATGGCAAAACTAAATTAAAAATCATTTGATTTACTTACCCTTAAGCTGTTCCAAACTCACACAAAAAGGATAGGAGGAATATTACTTCAAATCGTCTTTTATTGATGTACAGTTGTACAGTTGATGGAAACCATTGATATTCTTCAAAATATCTTATTTGTCTGTTGAAGAGACTCATACATGTTTGGAAGTAGTTGTGGGTGAATGCATAATTACATTTACATTATATTTAATTGTGAATCAACCAGCCTGTCATTAATCCAGTTAATAAAGTGTTCTGCAATTTGCACAAAATCAAAAATTAATTGCACGGTTGAATTTGAATTGTTCTTTTGTGTGACCATTTCAAAAGTATAAATTACATTTTAAAATATACTAAATATAAATAGTTATAACATTTCATAATACTACTACTGTTATGTATTTTTGATCCAATAAGTGCAGGTGAACATAAGAGAGTTCCTCTGAAAACTTTTTTTAATCTTATCGACTTGAACTTTATTTTGCTGGTGAATTTAGACAAATCACCCCTGACATTTTGCTGCAGTTAAAAATGTATCTTTTATTAATCTTGTACCGCCGAGTCCTTGACTCCCTACCCATATTCACCTCTATCTGAAAATAAATTCAAAAGAACGGAACAAATTAAAGTGAAATACAAAACATGCAAACCACTTCTACCTTGACATTCAGATTATGTGAAACATGACATTGTGTTAAATAATTTTAGCTAAGGCTTTTAATGCTTAGATAAATAGCAGACAACATTTTTATAGGATTTTCCCAGTAAACCAATGAGAAAAACTGGTTTGTTTACACTGGTTAACGCCATGATTTATAGGCACTGTTAGTCTGAATCTTCCTGCATACAAAAAAGCGCATGTACTGCAATCAGGATTTGCCCTAGGCAACAGCAGTTTGGGGAAACCACACGTCTCAGAGGAAAAAGATTTTTCCTGTAGATAAAGAGCTTGAATCTGCAATTGTGCAGCAGTTGTGTGAGCCATTCTGCACGTTTGTGCCTTTCTTATCCCCCTCAGCTTCACATGTCAGATTTCATACAAATGTATTATTTTACAAATGGAGCAATATGGCTTTTAAATGCTCGGTCTCTATAAATAGATACAAATGCAAACCCAGATGCAGAGTACTAAGAAACTGTTGTATATTCCCATTTAGGAGAGTTGATTGCTGTAGAGAGTGAATACTAATCAATATAATGCTAGGTACAACATGCTGCGTTCAATCCACTGCACAGGCGAAAAGAAAATAGACAGGACAAAATGACAACACAGGATAATTACACCTGTGTGACTGTAATCTACTGAGTCCTTTAGGCTCCTGATAACCATAATTTCCTAGGACCTTAAGTAGCAAACACATACAAGAGATGAAAGACACAATGGCAGTGATTTACAAAGATCAAACTGCTGCAGTCCTTGATGATTCAGTTCAGTACATTTGTGAATCTGTCATCATCTGGTCCAGAATGGTTTATACAGCTTGTTTCTCACATGTGAATGAGACAGACTTCAAAACATTGGTTGCAATCTACCCTTCATTAAGGACTTTTACAGGATGGCAAGAACATCCGTGACCAATCACATTGTAGGCAACACATCTTTCAGTCACTATAGTCTAAGATCTAATTGCAAGCCATTGCACCACAGGAAACAAATGGTTTTCCAGCAGGAAGCAGCCCCCATTACCTGAACTATATACCTGCATGAAAACAGCTGCACTTTGATCATTACAAATTCTTTGTATATTCAGCACCTGCATACAGGATCATTCATATACATTCATCCAACAGCCCACAAGCTTGCATATGAGACAATGCGGACATGAAAAACAAAAAGTACCTGGACACAGTAAAATATGTCCCTAAATTCAAGGAAAAAAGAAAATGGTATAAGCAGTTTAAAATCGTAACCATATAGTACAGCTATAAAACAAAAGATTCTTATTGTTAAATGTAGAATGTAGCGTCACGTGTTTATTTAATGATGTTATGTTAAATATAGTATATAAACTATACATATTATATATAAATTATAATTTTTATATATCAATAATGTGCTATATAAAAAAATTGTGAAAGAAGTTGAATATTGAACACTATTATATGTAATGTAGTGTGTGTATATGCTATATTCTATGTCATCTAGATAAAAGAAGCTGTTCACAGAGAAAAATTATTATGCAATTAGCTTTGTATTGCACTCTGATGCACTGGCAGAAATTTTGGGTGCAATAAACTGTCGTTTTCCAGTAGGCCTAAATCTCTGGCTATAAAAGCTGCTAAATCACATTACCTTAGAGAGAAAACATCTAACCTGGCACTGAACACTCTGTGAAAAGAACATATGCCTGATTGAATTAGATTTTTACATTTTCTGAAGACTCCTGACTAATGTTAGAGCACTGATAGAGCACCGGTATTTCTAAGGTATTTTTTGGTTGGTTGTTTGTTAATATTGCTACATGTATGTGGTTCTAGGACTTGAAGACATAAAAAAAAAACCATGAATGTTCGCTTCTAAACCTAAACGTCAGTGGTATGCACTCAGCTCATACAGTACATAAACGTATGAATGAAATTGCTCAAATGAAGCTACAATTTGCCAAAAATGTAAAATAGTTACGAAATGCCATGAGACTGTAAAAAAAAAAAAAATCACATATCTGAGAACTTCAAAAAGTAACTCAGCAAATCTCTCCTCAATAAGCTGCATGATTTGAGATATTCATGTAGGCAGCATGATTGGTGAGGGAGCAGTTACACACCAAAGTTTAATACTTCAAATAAGGGGCTTTGAAAGATCTCAAGCAAGCAATGAAGCCAGTTGAATTTTCAGAATCAAAGCAATCAGATTCTGTGGCCGGTATCCTGCTGGGCCAAATCTGTTTTTCGTTGTCCCTTTTAGCTCTGGTTTTTGTCTACGCTTGCAAGATTATTAAAAGAAAAAAAACATCAAGAATGAAATTATACCAAGGGTGATTAAACAACACAAAATGTCATGGGAAAAGTGTCATGCATTCAGCGTATTTGAGAAACTCAGCTGAAGCTGGACAGATCCGTCTGGGCCTCATTGTATGCGTGTGGATTTCTGTTTGGGGTTTGAAGAGGCATCTGGTTTCTTTTGTTTTAGATTGTACAGTATGTACGTCACTGTCACAAAGCTACTGGATCAAGTAATGTGAAAACAAGCGCACACATTCCGACATTTTAGGGTGAAAAGTTTGATATATATTTCACTATCGGTGACCCAGGCCCACAAATCCAGTCACAAGAGTCATTTTTTCTAAATTGATTTATAATAGATTTATACAACTTCTAAAAGCTGAATGCTCAATGACAATATTTTGACAACTATTTGAAAATATGGATTCTGAGGGTGCAAAAAAAGCAAAATATTAAGAAAATAAATGTATATATTTTTTTAATAAATCTATAAATAAATATTGAGAAAATCACTTAAAGTTGTCCAAATTAAGCCCTTAGTAATCAATATTACTAATCAAAATTAAGTTTTAGTAAATTTAATTTCCAAATGGAACATGAATATCATGATAACTTTTAACAATTATTATTGTAACTTTTGTCCCATACAATGTATTTTGGCTATTGCTTTTTATTAATTTTTAAAAGTTCTAAAAACAAACTGCAAAAAATGAATACATTTACCTATATAAATGAGCCATATTTGAACAATATACATTCTTTTGATCTTACTATTTATCAAAAGATCCAGAGGAAAAAAAAGCATGGATTTAAAATAATAAAATTTAAAATGTTCTCATTTAAAAATGCTTCTTTAAGAACCAAATTGGCATATTAGAATCGTTTCTGAAGGATCATGTGACACTGAAGATATATTTTAAAATATAAGTCAAATATAGTCAAATTAAAAACAGTTCCATTTTATACAGTATATAGTGTTTTTGATCATACAAATGCAGCCTTTATTCGCATGAAAGATCTCTTTTCAAAAACCCAAGAACCCAAGTGAACACATATTTTACAGACACTCTTGTGTTTAACTGAATGAGCTTCAAAGAGGATAAATATCCAGAGGGAAAGAAGGAATGAGTAGAATTTGACCTTTCCAAATTTTACATCATCTTCATAATCCTGATGGGTTTAAGTAGTTTTAAGTAGACACTGTTGCTAAAAATCATAAACCAGTCAGTTAAAAAGTGAAATCAACCAAAACCAACCAATATGCTTAAAAAAGCTTGTGGAAGCATCATGACAGTTGTTATCATGTGTGCAATGCACAGATCTGAAGCTGAAACACATACTGTGCTTATTGGAGCGTTCAATATGTGTGAGAGTTCAAGTGCACCAGAGCGGTGTTAATGTGTGAGTGAGCATTAAAAGCAGTAGATGGTGTCCACGTGCAGACTTTCACACCTGTGTAGTTCCATCCACAATCACGCTCATTCTCCTAAGAACAGGACAATCAGCGTCCATTTTCTTAGCATCATTCTCTTATAATTTTATCCACTCTTTTGTTCCTCTTCTCAAAATAGCAAATGCCACAGTACGAAGTCAAAATGTAATCACTGAATCTGAGCTGCAAGGTTTTTATGGTAATGTTTCTCTGCATACTGAAAAAAACATGTTTTCCTAATTAGAATCGCACTTACAGACAGCTCTTTGTTGACTCATACAACTCAAGAGTTTTATATATACTTTGTGTGGTGCAAATCACATTTATGCCATTTGAGGTTTTGTCATAAAACAAGCACAGCCGTTCTATAAATTAACAAAAACTCCTTTCCATTCAGCATCTCCAAGTAAATGTCTGGCATGAGAGAGTATTTGTTATCTTAATGCTGTAGCGATGCATTTGTTTGACACATCTGTGATACTTCTTTTCACCCGCTCAACATTCTTTTTAATTTGTTGAGAGAAGAACGATGAGCAGCCACCAGCATTTGCTCAGAGTAATGGTGGAGAGTCATCTCATCTGGCCACCTTGAGTGCTTTAATCTGTTTAAGATCCATAAATGTGTTTCCTAACTCACAGGAATAGGTAACAGTCTGACCTTTTGCAAATGCTATCTGTAGCTGCAGGTAATACTTGCCAAAGAAGTGGGGTTTAAAAATAAATAAGTTTTTATATACATATAGACAGAAAGAGAGAGAATTTGCAATTACGCATTAATTTGGTTACGCATTGCAACTAAAAGTAAAAAAATGTTTTGATTGTTTTGAAAATATTACTATTATTTTTTTTTAAATGTTTTTTTAAAGTAGATCAATAGTTGAATGTCCTAAAACTAAAATATCTTCTCGTCCTAAGATAACATGGATGAACTTGTTTGATTCACTCAAAATTATCACTACAGTATATATGCACAGACATTTATATTCTTATATATAAATAAATTGAACTTTTTCCCCATTCATATATAAAGTGAGGTTAATAAGTACAGATCCTTTTCAAAAAATGTGCATATTGTGATAAAGTTCATTATTTTCTGTAATGTACTGATAAACATTAGACTTTCATA
>JAUYWG010000039.1:16709005-16728410 GCA_034779775.1 Enteromius afrohamiltoni | reverse complement strand
CTAGTTGAGTGGGCTCTCACCCTTAGGGGGCACAGCTCACCTTCGACCTGGTATTTCAATCTCCTCACACCTTAAAGAAACCTGATGATCTAGTGTTGTCTTTCTAAGGAAAGGCCATCCACTGCATCGTGGTAAGCAGCAATAGCAGCGAAATACTGTAGACCTTTAAAGTGGAAGGGGACATCCTCTGTTCCACTTTCCTGTAGTAAGGTGAGCACCAAAGCAATTGTGCATCTCTGCGACAGTTTTAAGTTTTAAATAGGAAAAATATGAACACTCTTTGTTCATTTTTGAGTCTGATTAGATTCAATGATCTATGCTAAGCTGCAGCTAAAAGTGTTACCAACAGACCTAGAGATCGACTGAATGGATTCAAAAACTCAGGGGAGTTGGAAAATGAGTCTATTTTAAAAAATAGTCAAGTGTTCCTTTAAGCCCACTAATTCTTAAGTTTGACATCCCTTATTGTCTCCACAGAGCTGCCACCCACATAGAAATTCATTGACGGTGCTTTAATCATAAAGCAGTTCATCGATTTTAAACCTTAAAACCAAGTAAAAGGTCATATATTCTGACTACTCCCTGCTGTGAACAGACTGCTCCTTGGAGAGCTCCCAAGCCTTTCTAATGCACAAACAATTACCATCAGAAAGACTTTCAGGCACTGGCTCACCAATGGATCCTCAGCAGTGAATGGGTGCCATTAGAATGAGAGTTTAAAAAGTACTATATATAAAAACATCACAATAATCCACAAGTAATCCACATAACTCCAGTCCATCAGTTAATGTCTTATGAGGTGAAAAGTACATGTTTGTTAAAAACAATCCCATCAGTAAGACTTTTTTAATTTCAACCTGATGGTCATGTAGACCTTTCTCACAGAAACCGGAAATATGCAATCACAGTGTATGCAGACTTCCTGTGTAATGTAAACACAGCAAAAAGCCGGGTAACGTTAATTTAAAAATGGACCCTTATGGGTTTGCCGACTTGACAAAAGTCATTGACGAAACTCCCTAACAAAGTGGAACCAACTGGATAAAGGATATAAATGTTTCCAGTTTATCCAGCTCTCAAGGTAGGTAACAGGGACATTCTAAAACACTTAACGTGGCTTACGCACCTAAAACCTGATGAGGGAAACCCACATTGCTGTCAAACCTTCCTTGTAATAATCTCTAACTATTGTCAAAAGAACAAGCCCATATTCAACAGATAAAGTGAATAAAACACGTTAAGCGTTTTCTCCCCCATAGAAGTCCATTATGAGAACAGCAAAACGTAATATTATTCATAATCAATAAAATCAATTTTCAATAAAAATTGAAAAAAGTTTGTTTTTCCCTGGTCATTGTTAATGTATGTTAGACCATGTTAAGCTGTTTCCTTATAATGGACTTCTATAGAGGTGAACAATTAAACGTGATATTATTCACTTTATATGCAGAATAAGAGCTTGTTCTTTTGACAGAGGAAAAACGAAGAGCCTCATAAATTAAAGTTTTTCCTCTTCCTTCTTCATTAGCAGGGAAGTAGTGGAAAGATAAATAAGGCTGCTTTTGGGCATTGCAAGAACAGCCCGGTACGTTACAACAACTCTTGCTCGATGCTTGCGGTATCTTTGTTGTTTACCTGGTTACCTGGTGGAAGTTGTGAGAAAGGTTTATTACTGTAATGTTTTTATCAGCTGTTTGGACTCAATCTGATGGCACCCATTCACTGGTGAGCAAGTGATGTAATGTATTACAGAATATATTGTTTTACACCTGTATTTAGTGGTGTCCTTGTGTAACCCAAGATGAGGCACACAGGTAAAATGTGAAACTATAAAAAAAAATTCCACCAAGAAGCTTCTCATTCAAGATTATTTATATAAGCGTTGAAGGGCAGAGGATAAATTGCCCCATTTGAACATGTAACATAAATATTTTGAAGCTCTACAATGGATAAAGGCAGAGATGGCTGTTGAGACCTGCTGGAGCCTGGGAAATACATCTTGGCAGATGAAACTTTACCACCAAGGGGATTTTTACTTATTATAAATGGATTTAAAAGAACCCCATGTACTGAAAATTCATAGAATACTGTACACAGCCAAGATGAGACTTTTTTGAATAAAGGTCATTTTGTATCTATTAAGTTCTACTTTACTTTACTCTCATTTCCCTATCTAAGTTCATTGTGCGCACATAAAGCAAAAGAGAACCATTTGCCAGTGTGATATTTTTACTACCAAACATGGTTAATTTGTGTAACCAAGCCTTTTTTTCAACGTAAATTCAATCCACACTCAAATCACTCCTTATAAGTATAACAAATCAGTAATGTCCCTGCCCTGTGCCAGTGGGATTCTGGTCATGGTGGTCTGACAATTTACAATGTTGGAGAGATGTGTCAAAAGATCTGATTGATATGCGTGTTTGAATTCAGGGCCAACTTAAAACTGTTTAAAAAGTTGTTAAAACATCGTTGTCATCACCACATTTGATTCATGCAATGTATCAATTAGATTGCCAAAGGCCAGTTTGATGGCTCACTCAGCCCAATGAGACATGCTTCACAGAGTCAACTAAAGACTGAGGCCAAACTTACTTCAACAGAAGACACTTCTGATTAGAAGTGAAAAATGTTATTTGGAAACAAGACAACACTGGGATGGCTTGTAATAGTAAATCTGCTCGCAGTCAAAACAAGTTAGTATCCATTAGACGCCAAACCTGTTCATAGAATTTGGTGTTGTTGTTTTTTTTTTTTAATAAATATTTTTTTCTTGTTTACATTTAACGGCTGTGCATGAGACTACAGGGTATTGCAAAAAAATAAATAAATAAATAAAAGGGTCCTGGCACAAAGCAGCAATAATCAGTCTAATTAGCTTCTTAATCCATGTTAGGGGAAAGAAGATTTTCCAAAAATGCACGCTCTTCCCAAAAGAAAGGAAAAAAAAAAAAAAAAACAGACTGACAATTTTTTCTTCTCATACTCTACTGTACTCCTCCCATGATCGGTTTAATCTTTTGGGCTTAACAAAACACCCATTTTCTTTCATTTTTGGCTGAAAGACCTTGTCTCAACGACTAAGTCTGTATTAAGTAATATGATGTACTGCATTAAGATTTGATGTACAGAACCATTATTCCTTCCTGCATGTTTTTAAAGATAAACAACTAGCAAATAGCTCCTTGTCGTTTACATCTGAGAGAAAGGCAATCAATACAAACAGAATGGTTCTAGAATACAGGAAGGCTAAAACCATTATAAGGCATGTTTTGTAACAGTCGATTTTAGATACATTTGATATCTAAAAGCTTGTTTTGCTCTGAATGATTGCTTCAAAAGTGGCGCTATAGTGTTTTCAGCTGTTATTCAGTACAGACCCCAAGGTGAATTTAAGAAGCCAAAGACTATACCCCATCAATTCCGTCCTGCAAACATTCCATTTATATTACTTTGTTGTGTCAGACTCAAAAAAACCTCTACCTTTTGGCTAAATGGTGCAATGACATTAGTGGGCAAGAACAGGTACAGGCATGCACCAATTTTGTGATGGGAACACTATTGGCTGCAGAAACATGTGGGATAACATAACAAAATGTAACGTAACTTAACATAAACCATAAAATAACCATGTTGCCAGTATTAGCAAATTTTGCCAGGTGACCGAGGACAATTCCTAAACGCTATAATTAAAAACACAAGGACATGTCCACTCGTTAGTGTACTAGCACATATTCAGTGAGGCGCAGAGCAAGTAATCCTTTTCCTTGGAGGCTGTTTGCCCTTTGTAGTGCAGTAAAGATAACCTTGCATGCAACCCTCATGCTGTGCAAATACACGCAGCGTTCACGTTTCTCTTCTTGCTAATTGGTCTCAGCTGCAGTTGCTATCATCCAAGATGCTCTGTTGTCAACAACTGGGGCTGAATATTAATGAAACAAAATAAAGTCCAGGGCTAATTTGAAAAGTTATCATATGCAGCATAGTAGAGTTTATTAATAAATTAGCATTTTTTCACAGTATGTGAGTCCTACAGTAATTGGCTTGTTCTTGGCTTGAGGAAGTATTTGCTTATCATTGCAGTAAAATAGGTTTCTTACAGCAATATGATTAATTTATATATATATGACATACAGACTGTTAATTAGGCAAGGTAAAATTAAGTTCTAGACTGAAGAAGTTTAGAAATGGGCAAACATCTTTGCCATTTGGAATACTTGATTCTGATTGGCTAATTTTGGCATTCACTCATCAAATATTTCTTAATTAGGAATTTCCACATTTGACACTTGATTTACAGTCTTTAATTTATTTATGCATTTTTGCCAGTGACTGCATTAAGCATTACAAACAATTTACTCTGGGGATGTATTACTGGCATTTGCAATTACTGATGGCAGTACAATCATTTGTTTTATCATAGAAATACCTCTTTCTCTGTTCATATATGTGTTAGAAATGATATTTAGTATGCATGTTAAAAACCGTTCCCATTAAAATGCAAATGGTGTCATCTTACATTTCTCACTCAAATCCTCAAATATGTGATACACTGCTCTGGTTTGAAGTGATGTGATACAGTACATTATGTTTTGTTTCAGATCCAGCTGTGAAGATACATGACACTATTACTAACATCGCCTAAGGGAAACTAAAGGTCTGAATGGTCAAATGGAAGTCAGGCATCAAAGTCTCTGCATATGAAAACGAATTAAAAGATTTAAATGATTTTCTTATTCAGTTTAAAGTCTTAGTCTTTTAAAAAGGAATTTATAAAGTGCATGGGACACATTAATATATAACATCAGTGGTTGCTATGGTTGCTAAAATGTTTTTGCTAGAAAGTTTTTTTCTTTCTCTCTTAATATCGGGACTGGTAAGATAATTACAAAGGAATGTCACAAATAAAGTGAAAAACAGCATTAAATGACTTGCACGGAGAGAAATCTGTATCTGTATACACATTTGTATGCAAGCTACTTTTGTAAACTGAACTAAACTCTTATGAAGTCAGACCCATTAAAAGCACATTAAAACAATCAAGCACAATTACTTAAGCATAACAAACTAAACTTGTTATAGCAATGCTGTGAAGGTCTTGCTAATGAATATATTAGATATAATAAGTATGGTAAATTGGATAACTAGTAGATCAAACTGTCTTTAGAATGTCAGTAAAATGCAAGATGCTACAGTATTCTCAACAGCTTTGTACCAAACAGGGTATTACTTAAATAATTCATGGTCACCAAGAATAGCTGAACGATGCATCTTCACGGTCATTATTCAAATGTGTTTAAGCATTCGTCTGAATATCAATCAACCAGATTCCATTTCCAATGTGTTTGTCTCTTCTGTCAAAGCAATCTTACTAAGGCCATTCTTTAAAAACACAACATAAATACAAAAATATCTTTAGAGAATTTTAAAACTTGGACACCTAGCACACAGTATGCAAATCATGGATTGTTGAAATGCTAAATTACAAGTAATTATGCATTTGCTGTCTTTTATAATTTGTTTCCTGTATTTTTACCCTTCTCAGAAAATGTATAATTTACCATCCAAGTCAGATCCTAAACATTTTTCATTTTGTGTTCATTTTCACTGCGCCCTAGACTTTTAATGAAAACTTCATGTTCTATTTGCAGGTTTCAAATACGTTGAGTGGAAAAGTTGGGTCTGTCATTTCTCTTTCCCATCCCATGGCATAGAGATTATCTAGCAATATTAATTGAAATATCATAAATGAATGGGTAAAACTGCAGGGTACTCATTGAATTTATTCGCTCAGTCACACACATACAACATGAATCCTACTTAACCCATAAAAAAGTGGCTTCTAAATGCTAATGTGGCGCTCATCTTCCATTTTCACCTGTAATTTAGCATCCCATGCACTTCTAGACTGTCTGAAACTGCTGGTGCATTCACAGCTGGCTCATCTGTGCCACATGAAGCTCTTAATTCAAAAGGTGAGGTGATGTGCAGCTTGCATTTTCTAGCTTAAAAACCTATTTAATGGCTGCATATGCGAGAAATTTTAAGACATATAAAAGTAAAATGTTAAGATATTCTTTTAGTGACACAGGAGAAAAATGGAACCTGGTCTCATAAAAATATATAAATCCACGCACTTTTTGTGCAACACAGTTTTTACATGACTTACTGCACATTTTGCCAAAGTTTATGCAGTACATCAAATCCAACCTAAAACCTACCCAATAGTGTTAACAAATGCAAAACTTTTATTAAAATGCATTTAATGATGCATGCATTCCTTTTACACATATTTAAACTGTTTTGTCGAACCGTAGTTACACGGAGTTCCTTGTCGCTCAAGTACATCTCTGTACTCCATGAGCTATCGAACAAACCTACCTAACTGTGTGAAAATTACTTTCTTTTTTTTTTTACTTTTAATTAAATTACTTTTTTTTTTTTTAAATCTCTAAATTTGTGTGAAATAAAATAAAAAGTGTCAATAGAGTTAAAGAAATAAAGAGTTTTTCTGCCTCTAATGTTTATTTCTTTTGGAGACTGCAGTAATATATACTTATCGGTACGTATTTCATGTCTCGCTAAAAAGTGCACCAACGTAAGTTTATGCCATGAGACAAGGTGGAAAGAAGGCTAATAAACCATTTGCATAATCTTTTTGAATGCATCACATTTTGCTCTGTTTTTCTTAATTTTTTTTTTTTTTGACGAGTAGTCTAGTGGTTTGAAGAAAAAAAAACATCATTAAGTAATGGATTAAAATAACAAGTAGTCCTTGTTTAAGCCAAAACTAGTGCTGTGCCTCACAAGAGAATCCTTCATCTGACTCATGAAGTTAATACTTACTTTACTTTTTCTTCTCTGGCAATACCACAGATTTTAACCTGAGATGTGAGTGTTCAACAATCATCTTCAAATGTCAAGAGCCTATCTTTCCTCTTCTGCAAATACCCTACATTATGCATAACCTTCAGTCACATTGTCATAGTGTGACTCATATGTCCTTCTAAAGCACATCTCAATAATCTGCACATTTCCAACCTGCTGTTCGACGCTCCACTTTCCTTTATCTTGATTTTTAAGGACAACAACCCCAAATAGATACCACTGTGCCCACAAGAATCCAAAGAAACCAAAGTGTCTCATGTCAGTGTATATCATGCAAATTGTCTAGACTTAGATCAAATATAAATAATTTATTTAATATATTTAATATACTAAATATTATGTAGATAATAGATAAAGTAGCTGACTTGTTTTATCTGCTGTTAACGTTTGTGCATGTTTGCCATTCTCAAATAAAAGCGTGAGGTCATTCTCAACCTGCTCCCTCCTCGCTTAAAGTATTCCACATTTTAATCACAAGAAACAACTTACTAAGTGAGCAAAAGTTAAAATGATCACAAGCATACACATAAACCAAGAGATCCATCATGCTGATAAAGAAAGAAATGTCTCATTTTATTGCAATAATTTGTCTTCGGAGATATGTGACGCAAGCCGGTTTAAAATGTGGAAAAATGTATCTCGACTGATAAAAGTGCAATGCAATTGGTCTTGCAAATGCAAAGTCTTAAGACTGAATTGAAAGGGCCAGAGGCATGAAGCAAATTCATGTCCGTTTAACATTTTAAACTTTATTTGTGTAACAAGAAATTGATTAAATACTTTTACACATATTATATAGAAATACATGTATTTGTTTGTTTACAAAATATGTGTGATTGACAGCCTTGTAAACCAAACGCTTTGAAGCAATCAGAGTTATGAAGCACATTGTTCAGATGTTTAAACTACAAGCATATCGCATCAAATACTGATCTGAATGTCACGATTACCCATCTGCTATTCAATTAAACCACATCAAGCCACTCACAGTGCTTTCTAGATTTCAAATCCTGTTTTACCATCATCATGCTAAATCCTGTTTCAGCATCAACTGTGCTCAGACACGTTGAAATGTGATGTGGAGATCAAACGAGTAGTTTGTGAGGTGCAAGAAGAGACTTTGCTTGATCTCAGGAGGTCAGCGCTGACGCAGCACATCCAAATTAATTCCAGTACTTGACCTTATGACACGCTGCTTCATTGGTGGATAAAGGCAATCAAATCAAATTATTCTGAAGCAGTGGAGATATTCAATGAGCCAGGAAATCATGGAGCTCAGACAGCTGGACCATGCCTACATGGTGGTCAAGGCCTTGGTCCAGTTCATCACTACTGTAATTGACTTTTGAGCTGGAGCAACAGTTGAACTGATTGTCATCTATGCAGCAAACATCAGAAAGTTCTGATGTCAATTTTAAGGCCTTAAAATGATCAACAATAAATCTATGGTTTAGGATAGATTTTATCAAACAGACTATATAAATTATATAAAACTATATGTATATATTAAACATTAAATATGAATTTAAAAATTACTAATACCAGCACTTTAAAAAAATATCAAAAAAAAAAAAATAATAATAATAATTATTATTATTATAATAAATTTTATAATTTATAGCAATTTATTGAATATTTGCAGAATGGGCTGGAATATAAAATGCGTCACACAAAAATAAGCTGTCACTGGTACGGTACCTTTAAGATACCAAAATTAATCTTTTGGGTACAAACAAAGGTACCGCCCCAGTGACTGCTGTATTTACCTTTATTTCTGAGAGTGCATAGTAAAAAAATATATATATAACTATGGGTAAATTATAAATTGCTTGCAGATAAATTATTTGGTCTGCAAACATGAAAACTATTAATGAGTCATTAATGGAGAAAGATGGTTTTGGTTTGCAAACTGTAATGCTACAAAAAGTTCCAGTATTTACCAGCAGGGGCTGACTGAACCATGCTAAACATTCAAACCTTGACCTCTTTTTCTGCTTCCTCTAGAATCCACTCTATATAAGCAACAAATTTAAAATAAATGGATACACCATCTAAGGGAAAACAGACAGCATTGCTAGCATTGACAAGTTTGTAGACTCTTCCTGTTAAAGATTGTTATGTTACTTTGACAGAGCAAATACATTAATTTAGTTACTTTATCATCATTTAGCATTTAAGCACACCACTTAACCTATGTTTCCTTCACGCACAGCAATTAGTTTGCTGTAAGTAGTTTGGAATGCAAAGTATCTGCTAAATGGCATGCAACCAAGTTAAAGAAAAGGTCACAGCTTTTTATAGATTTGTAAGTGGAGCCCCATGTTGTTCTATAGAAGCTGAGATATGTAATTCACTTTCTCTCAGCCAGTTTTTGTTCACAAGGGGGTCATCTGTCTTGGTGCCATGGCTTTCTTCAAAAGTGATAGCTTTATGCTCATGCCATGGTGACTGGAATTAAAATATAACTGAAGTAACATGAGTGAATACGAATCAATGCCTTAAGTGACGTGCCTGACGTAAGTAATGGGATACACAAAAATAAACTAGCATGAAGAATAAATGCACAGACAGTTACACAACACTGCTCTTAAATGTCTTAAAACTAATTTGACAAATGATTATTGCAGAAAATGAAATAAAATGTAGCATTTACGTTCTACTATGTGCCTAGACACAACACTTTGAATATCTTTTAAACATCTGATGTCAAATCAAGTGATGTGTTTTTCTTCAAAAGAGCTAATTTTATAAATCTGATACCTGATAAACACAACTTTATTTCTTTTGAATGGATTCTGGGCTGTTCATGCGAATGTGGCTAAATTATGAAGTCCCATTTCATTTTGGTGGAAAACATAAAGAACTCTGAAGTTCTCTGACAAACACTTTATGAAATGCACCGGAGGGAATGTTTCAGCTAAATATCCTCCATCCATCTGTGTCTGTTAACAATATGAAGACAGTACTTTGAAATAAACAGATTGCCTCAGATCTATCAAAAATACCCCCTGCCTTGTTTCACTAAGAAAGAAATCAGTTGTATTCTGATACATGGTTGTTGTTTATGAGAAGCTTTTAACAATAGTCTGTTGAATCTGTTAAAAACCTAGAGCATTTTTGAATTACTGCAAAGAATATTAAATATAAGCCTCATTTGTCAAAGGTGCATATATAAAAGTCCAACCTGATCTCACGTACATATTTTACAAGGTGGCTAGTTCTTACGAATTTGTATGACCTCACTCGTACAAATTCATACGATTGCTTCTAAATCGTACGTATCTTACGAGTTGCCAATTCGTATGAATTTGTACGAATGACCTAAACATAACCCCGCCCCTAAACCCACCCATCACGTGGTTTTAGACAAATGTCAAAGGTCATACGAATTGGCACAAATTTTGCACCTCGTACGAATATGTACGAATTGCTCGTGAGACTGTGTTGCAAAGTCTACATGTGCCAAAACATGAATGATGCTCTCTCTCATACGTGCAAAAACCAGCAACCTTCACAATCATCATTCCCACATTGGAGCACCCTGTCAAATTGCTAATACGGTATTTAGTCTGTATTTATACACTTTATATGCACAAAGATTTGTTTTAAATAAACGCCAGGGCCTCCAGGGCCAGCTAAGCTCTCCTCAGACCAGATTTTGATCCTTTTTGCACCGCTCCTGTGAGGTGATGCCCCACAGATCTGACTGTAGTTTCCACGCTTTTTATAATTCATTTTCATGAGATTTCTGCATCTTTTGAAAGCTTAGCATACAAAATTGCATAACTCTGGAAAACTTGAGCCATAAAATACACAACACTCACATGGGGTCCCATTTATTTCAATCAAGATGGGATTTGAGAAGTATTTGAGAAGCATATCTGTTTCTTTAGGAGAATAGGAACAACTGAGATGTGAAGTCACGACAAGAGCACTTCAAACACATTGCATGAATTGTCCTTCATTTGCGTGACTAAATTTTTAGAAAAAAACAACAGAATCCGCAGTACATCTGATGAAGTTTAAACCTCCTGGGAAACTGACTTTCATGTGTAATGGGAAGCTAGGCAGGCAGCAGTTTTCTCATGGGAAGACGATGATGGGCTGCTGTTTTCATCTATGGATTGTTTGCTTCCTTGTTGCCAGTCTGCATTCTAAACATTATAGGTTTAAAAAAAAGAGAAAAACTGGAACCATTTTTGATTAAAAAACATAAAGGATCAAAGAGTGACATGGTACTTTGCCATATGCTAAAGGATTTTTTTTTTACTTTACCTTCTTCCAAATCACTAAATAGCAACGAAAAACACCACCACTTTTCCTAAACACACACCGTGCAAAAATAATAGTAATCTTTTAAACAATACTTGTATCCATTATTTTTGTCATTTCTAAAACATTGCATATTTATGGTACAAGTGAGAATCAACTGTATAATAATAATTTCCTTAAAAGTAAAAGCTTTTGGAGACAAAACATTGTTCTTTTATCTATTTTCAATAACTGTAGAATGTGAAAAGATAATATTTCATTTTAAAAGCCCCCTTGTTGCGTGGGAAAAATATGCCCCTTATATAAAGCCTCATTGATTTGTTGAGAATGATGCACAATATGGCCCCACTCTGTCGCATCCAATTACAATGGAGATTAACTTGTGAAATAAAACTGTATAAAACTGTATCTTCAAGATATACACTGTTTGTTTACAAAAAGCTTAAACAGACAAGTTTGTTATATAATGCTTGCTATGAGGTGGCATGCAATTATTAAAATAAACAGAAAATGCATTCCTTTTCTAAAGTGGGGGTAAGCATTTTCAAATTCTGCACTAGCATTAATATACTATAACTAATGTAATACATAATGCATTAATGTAGAACATATCCTCAATATCAGATATACTTGTTCCTTATAGTGAATGGATGTTCAAAGCAATAGCAGGGTTGCTTCCCCCAGGCCAGGGTCAAGCATGTCTTCTGTGTAATTGGGATAAATGAGATGCATTGTCTAAGAGCTCATCAGTCTTTCTCACCATGCTGTTCGCCCTGATAGAACGTCAATATACGGCCAAATAGAGTCACAAGAATGGCAGTGGATTTAATCTCCAGACCAAAACCATTGCCATTGGGCCTTTCATTGCAGGGCAGAAGGTAGATGTGACAGAAGTGAAGCCACACACACACTCTCTCTTGAGTACCGGCACGCTCTCTTGCAATACAAAATTATACATTTGATAGATAAGCATGTACATATCTTTGCTGACTAAAAGAGCTATACATATATAATTATCTATCATCATCAGATGCATAAGACGGATGATCAGATGAATGCTTAACATTTACTAAAGACTACTTTAGTACTGCATACAGTTGATGAATTATACATACAATCTATTCAAAACAGTAGACAGTGACAAATGAGAGGGATTATGAAAGTGACTTTTAATATCTGATTTAAAGCAATAGATCACTCAAAATGAAAATTTCACCATTGCTTAATCACCTCCTGTCTCATATTATTTTCTTTCCTCTGTAAAACACAAAAGGTGAAACACTATCTTATAGGGAAGAAGTTAGTGTTTCCTGTCTGTGAATGCGGAAACCGGCAAGGACAAAGATAAAAGTATCATAAAGGCAATCCATAATAATCCTGCGTTTTGAAGGCATGTGTAGGGAGTCCTATGATTTCTGCAATGCAGAAAATGTGGACAGAAGTCATAAAAATGGAATTTGCTGTATTATGAGGAATGTCACGGTATGGAATTTAGTGTTTTCAATGTCTATCATCTCATTCCACATAAACTGCATCTCTCATTAGCATTATACTTTGGATAAAGCTAGATATACATAGAAACTCAAAATCATCACTACAAAATTCCATTGATTAGACATTCTTTTGATCACAAAAAGTGGTTTAAATTTAATTAAATGGCAATGAAACCATTAAACAGAACTTGGAATTAAATAAAACATGCACACTTGATGGCTTTCAAAGAACAAAGGAACAAATCAAAATCCCCTCTTATTAAATCTCAGTTTTGCTCATATTTTCTTCTACATAATTTTTTGACAGAGCCAATGTGTTTGCCATAGTGGCGTCAAAGAAAGTGTGAATTAAATTGGAGAGGTCCCACAGAGATGATGATTATGAAAGGCTTAAAGGTGATGTACTTTTTTCAGTTTTAAAATATCCCAGCTTTACATGCAGAGCATGGCATTTGTAGCTTGATTGCTCTGAAAAGTCTATAAGACTCTGTAAATCTCCAAAGAAACAGCTTGACAGGCTTTGCATTTCCTAAAAGCAATAGCTTATCCAAAAAAATGAACGAAAAATGCATTCTTCTGTTATCATTTACTCGCTAACTTTTGTTTGTCAATGAGTCATTATTCAATAATAATGAATTGTTTTTACAGAGCACGATATAGAAAAAATATCTACAGCTTATACTACTTTAAAATGAGAGATAAGAAATGACCTTTGACATTGTTTTCTACAAAAGGTGACTCTTCTGCCAGTACATCCATCAATGCACAACACAATGTTCGACCACCTAGGTTGTTGTTTGTTTATATATTAGGCTATTTTGTTTGTATCACATAAATCAATACCAACCTACCTGGGTGATCAATCTTCCTCTTTAGAGAATGACTTGCATATCTCCAGCACTCAAATACAATCTTGGGGCTAGAATACTCAATGATCTGGCACAAAACACCAATACAAAACACTTTACTAATGCACAAGTGCTATTTGTTACTGTGTGACACCAGGAAGCTAAATAAAACCCTTAAACTACCGTCGTAATACATCATCCCAACTCTTATTCCAAAAGGCCCATTAGAGTTCTCATTTTAATGAGTTTGACAGATCATTAATTAACTTAAAACAAGCGAGAGGTCACCGGACAAACTTCTCCATGAGAGCTAAACTACTCACAAGAGCCTGTCTGTCACAGAAATACTCAAAGTTAAGCCCTGTTTAGAATGCAAGACATCTTAGATGAGCTTCGGGCAGCCAAAAAAAGATGATTTTATCATCTACTCCTTATCTATGCCCACATCTATGAAAAACAATCTCCGCTGGTACTTCACACCACGGGTCTTTTACTCACAGGAAATGAAAAAGGGCCAAGACAGTGTTAAACAATATGACCCATTCACCTCTCATTATGATCCATCCATCAACAATGCATAATACCACATACAGAGACGTGCCTAGTGGTTTTCTCAAAAGATGAACAGAATGTCTTTCTGTAAATTTACCTTCTATACATAACAGACCTTTCTGCATTTCACCTAAAATATGTTAGCCTTGCCAATAAGCCATATTTTAGGTCTGAATTGCAGTAAAACCATCTCTGCCAGCTAATGCTAATCTAATTTATCAGTTGGCAAAAATCTGTCTAACTGTCAATAAGGATAGAGTTGCAATTTTCCTTAAATGGTAATTCCTCAATAAAACCTAAAAGGCTTTTTTTCCAATTTGCTTCTGCTAACTGGCTAATTATCTATTGCATCAGATCAACTAATTGAATCTGTGAACAAAGGCCTTACTTCATGTAAGCAAATAAACTATGCCTATGTCAAACAATAAGGGAGTAAGTGCATACGTCAACACTTTGACAAACAACAGTTTGTCCCTGTTGCATAAACATTTTTTAAGAACAAAAATCAACCTGTATTAAATTTAAGTAAACTGTTTTAAAATCCAATACAAGGTCGACCCTCTATCTCACTGCCTAATCCAATAATACCAGGGGTTGGATATGAATCTTTTAACATAGCTCTGATAGTAAAGGTCATTCTACTACAGTTTGAAAATGGCTGATTGTTTCAGAAGAGATTAGAGAGAGAAGTGATGAGAAGAGGAGAGAGGGATGTGAGTCATCTTGCTGTGCACCTGTCAGCATCATCATCACCCTGAGCAACAGCGATTACACATTCAACGTGGCTGGCTTGGAAACACCTGCACGCTATCAAGAAAAATAAATCCATCTTGGACAACTGAAAGTACAGACCCCGTTTAAATTTGTGTAGGTACTTTAAGCGTTACACTGTTACACTCCTTATCAGTTTAGATTGTACAGCCAAGCAAGACGTTACGCAACACATTCACGGAACGCAGCCAATCAAAAGTCTTCTCTCTGTTTGCGCACGTTCTCGCCACGCACTGCGACTTAAATATAAAGCATGTACCTTCATCTTTACATTCATCCAACGGAAACTGTGTGGTGGGTATTTCCTGCGGAACTCGGGGTATTTGTCAAAAAATGCAATTCTTAACTTTGACAGTCAGAGTAATCGATGTCCATGAGTTTCCGGTGTAGGCGGGACAAACGGAAGGTTGAAGCGCGTGAGAACATTTCCCACAATATATAGCAACCATTTTAATTTAAAAAGGGTATCTTTTATTTAAAACAATTATATTGCAACAGTCTTGTTTCTTGCCTTAGTTTTCTTAATGGTACAGTACAGGCTAAAAGTGTAGACGCACATTATCATTCAGTGTGTTTTCTTTATTTTCATGACCATTTACATTGGTAGATTCTATGAATGAAAACTATGAATGAACACATGTGGAGTTATGTCCTAAGCAAAAAAAAAAAGGTGACATAACTAAAAACATCTTTTATATTGTAGTTTCTCTCTATGTGCTTCAAGAGGTAGTCGCCTGAAATGGTTCTCATGTCACAGGTGTGCCTTATAAGGGTTAGTTGCAATTAGATGCATAAAGAAGGGAAAATATGATGTAATGATTCATATATGAACATATACAGAAAAATGGCATTCTTTTTTTAACATGCTAGGCCATATTTGTGTATGTTCCAGCCTTAAAGAGGCTGTAAAAAATGCAGATTAAGATTCAAAACCCAAAAGTCAAAGTGAGATGTTTTGAGAATCACAACACACTGCACAGTGATAATAGCTTGTTTAAAACTTGCTTGTTTTCTTCTCATTTAAATATCTAATATGTGCTATTTGTAACCATGTCACAGAAGCAAACTCTGGGATGCAGTGCTGTAATTATGAAGTAAGAAATGTTCACTCCATTAAACTGAGAGCTGTTAAAAAACAAGCAATTCATGTTGTTGTTTAGCCGACTGGCCTTCATTTTAAACATGTTTTTCTTCCATTACCTGTGGTATGTAGAGATAACAAGATAAATGCATGGGGATAAAAGTGAAAAAAACAACATACCGTAATCGGGGGGGTTAAGCTTGTAGTCATCCCATGACTACAAGCTTAACATCCAGATGACTAATCAGATCTAAATTTTTAAATGGGATTATAAGGTGTTCACAAAGTATATGCAGAGTCTTTATCATTACAAAGCCCCATTAATAGGCCAAAAGAAAGAGGTCAGCTAGGGGCATTTGATAAGCTAGAATAGTAACAAGTGCTTAGAATAGTAAAAGAAATGCTATTTGCTCAGTGTAGTCAAATCACTGAAAGTAAAAAAAGTACTCTTCCTCATGTCAGTCTAAATCCATATAGAAGAATGTCCAATATGTGTTTTTATGTACAGTTTAACAACTAAAATAAAATCTGATTTGCTCAAAAACAAAAAAATGCCCTTTTTTGTTATTGTAAGATGTTCCTAGATACTGAGACCAACAGGTCAAAGTTCAGAATAAATGCTGTAATAAGCATAAACATTATTAGATAAATACCCCTAGGCTAAATATTGTGTATGTTTACATATGCCTCCATGGTTACAGTAGTAGTTACTCAGCATCTCGGTCTGTGTGTGTAGATGTGTATATGCAAGCGTGTGCATCTGCGACTACTGAATCATACAAAGTAAATCTTCAGCTTCCTTTTTCAAAGCTGTGGGACCAACAAATCATCAGTCTCCGCAGGCATGGTAACACAGGAAAAGAGCCCTCTATGACGATAAGACAAACAAATAAATGCTTCTGTAAGCTTTCAGAATTCCCAGTCTGATGTGGGAAAACACCAGCGTCATCTGCATTTGATAACAAGAAAATTATAACCAAGAAATAAAATTTGGCCATCTTTGGCCAATAACTAGGACTGTGGACTAAAATCTGAAGCTTGCGTTCTATGAAACTCAATCCATGTGTCAGTTGCTTACAAGGCCTCCACACAAACACAACTGACATTTTAAATTCTCTATGATCCATGACTAACAAGAACAATTTGTGTCCATTTGACCTAAAGTTACTTTGGCATAATATGCTTTCTCTTCTGAAACCAAATCATTTCCAGGATTTTGTGAACAATATGATTCCACATCTTTATTTGGGCCTGAAAAATCTAGTGTATTGTTCTGACACCTTTGGTTTAGAACAAAAAATGGTTATTTCTGTTTATTAATCAATTCTACTTTAACTCTGATTTCATTGTTGTTTACTTTGCTATCCTAACAACACATAAAAATATATATTTATAAATTTCTTTATTTTTTTGCTATTTGTGCGCTGATTGTATTGATTCACTTATTTTCGTTGCTGCAACTAAAGGGGAAGCTTTGATCTACGTCAGCATTATTATTTCTGCAAGGCAAGTCATTCAGCAGGTCGGAAGGCAAAGGGCTCAGTTAATTTTCTTGCCGGCAGTCCAATAATGACCCAAAGGTGACTCAACTGTGTGTCCTCCTGCTTCAAAGGAAATAACTTTAAGGTATATTATTATAGTCATTAAACCATACAATACCTTGGACTGATGGAGAAAAGTTGAGAAAGCTGAGAAGAGTTAGTAAGAGTGGAAAAGTGAAGTTCGCAAAAGTAAATATTAATGAATAGGGAGTTACAATGGATGAAATATCTGTGAAAAACAGGAGATAACATAAAAAGTTGTAATTTAAAAGCCATAAAAGCTGCAGCAGAATTTTTAACATCCTCACAGAAACTCTTCAGGCAAAAGAAAAGGCCTCAGGGTCCATCATCACAGAAGAGAATATAATCTCCCTTTTTTTAGCCACCTGAACTATGAATATTAGACTTGATTACCTGAACATTGCACATTAACTAAGGTACTAGCTTTTTGTGATTCTCTATCATGCACTAAACATATTATTTAAAAGATTCCTATAATATTACTGATGCAGTTTGTCTCAAACCGTTAAACTGTTATTTAGGAAAAGACAACAATAGTTTACAGTAAGCGTATGTCTATCTAATATATATATACACTACCATTCAATTTGAGGTCAGTTTCTTCGGCTCATCAAAGCTGCATTTATTATATTAAAAATCCAGAAAAAAAACTGTAATATTGTGAAATATTATTTCAATTTAAAATAACTTTTCTGTGTGGATATATTTTTTAATTTAATTTATTCCTATGATATAAAGCATTAGTCCAGTCTTCAGTGTCACTTTCAGACCTTTCAGAAATTATTCTAATATGCTGATTTTTTTATTATCTGTGTTGGAAACAGTTGAGCTGCTTAATAGTTTTTTTAGGATTCTTTGATCATTAAAATATTAAAAAGATTTATTTAATAATGATGCTTTGTATCACAGGAATAAATTACATTTTAAAATATATTCACACAGTTATTTTAAATTGAAATAATATTTCACAATATTACGGTTGTTTTCTGGATTTCTAATCTAATAAATACAGCAGAAGTTTTGATGAGCAGAAGAAACATCTTTAAAAACTATTAAATATCTTACTGACCTCAAATTTTTCTTCTATAATTTTTGGTGGAAACATTGGAGATTCTACTGTTTTGTTCCATGGAAAAAAAAAACCCAACCATTTACAGGTTTGGAACATCAACAATAACAATTTTCATTTTTAAGTGAATGTTACTTTAATGATCTCTGCATGCTGGTCTTTCATTCCTGATAATCTAAAAACCTTGTGTTTTACCAAAGGATAACTGATTTGTTTTTCTTTTTTAAATAAAGCTGCACAGTCAAAATGAAACTTTTTCAGAGTGCTTTACTGCGAAATCATTTATTTTCATCTGAGGGTGTTTGTTTTAATAAATGAGAAATATCCAACAGAAGAAGCTGCTACATTGCGAGCAGTGGTAACTTGAACTGCTGGGCGAGTATTAACTGCTCAAAATGTACACAAACTGAGCCAGATGTCTGAAATTGGAATGCTGAATACGGAATACGGCACAGGCTGGTTTTACATTTGACACTTATTTTTTTACCAATCATCCCTTGTTGGCAATAAAAAGTGATGGCAGCTCATTGCCAGAGAAACTCAAAAATCTCATATCTCTCATCCTCAGCCTACCGGATATCCAGAATGTGAACTTTTGCCAATAATACAGGAGCTGAGAGAAGATGGTTCTGCATGTTTGTGAAGTACATGGTACAAGCTTTTTAACATGGAAACAGACAAGTGATTTAATTAACAGGAATTAAAGGGCTTCTCTGGGAGTCGCTCTATACCTAGACCTCATGAGGAAATGTTCTTTCATGTCCGATGAGGCTTAGATGTTCGAGTGTGAGTGTGCAGTGGGTGTTCTTATGCAGTGCTCTGTATAACCATAATTTGCTATCATCGGTTTTGGAATCAAATTGTTTGAT
>JAUYWG010000039.1:16655477-16708905 GCA_034779775.1 Enteromius afrohamiltoni | reverse complement strand
GTGCAGTGGGTGTTCTTATGCAGTGCTCTGTATAACCATAATTTGCTATCATCGGTTTTGGAATCAAATTGTTTGATTGCTTTATTGTCGGCATGCTAATTTCAGTGCATAATGTGGGGAAACTAATGATGTTTTTAATCTAATGTAATTATCCTGGCTGGTGAGCTGCCGAAGTCTCTAGCTGCCTCATAGTAAGGCAAAATCAAAAATATTTGTTTAGAGCTTGGTGGTGCTTGATTTGTCTTAATGATAAATTTGTTTACAAACATGCAGCTTTCACTTCACAAAATGTTAACAGATGGACTGGAGTGGTATGGATTACTTGTGGATTATTGTGCTGTTTTTATCAGCTTTTTGAACAATCTGATGGCACCCATTTACTGTAGAGCACAGATGTCTAGCTCAGAGTTTAGTTCCAACCCTGCTCCAGCATATATACCATATAGTTTTCAAATAAACCTAAATGATTTACTGGGTTAGGTGTGTTTAATTAGGGTTGAATCTAACTGTGCAGGGCTAGTTATTAACATTATTAGATTATTATTATTATAGTTTTAAGGACTGGATTTGGGATTTAAAAAACCTGAAATCATAAGTAAATATTAAAATGATGTATTATAAAAACCAGGAAACCAGGTATGTCTTCCAAAATAAATGCCAATGTAAAACAATGTAGAAAAGAACTAGACAAGGCTTAAAGTGATGAAGAACAAAACCATGATTGGACCAGAGTCAATTAGAGAACAGAGACACCAACAGCATTTCTGTCAGGCAGTGATTATGTGCTCCCCACCCCAAAATGTATATAGCATAAATTGCATATAACAATCTGTTTTTTTAACTGAACAATTTAGCTGTAGACAATAACGGTTGTCTTGGTATATTAATCAGTGATTTACTGTTCATAGATCTGGGAAAACAGTAATATATTTACCTATTTTAAGTGTGGTCAAAGTGTGGCCAAATTCATTTCTGAGACATTATAGATTTACACACTAAGTAGTGAATATTGTAAGTGGTGACAAGATTTTAGCTTTCTTCTGCTTATTCACTGGGAAATTATTATCTTTAGGTTTTTTTTTTCCTTCACAAAGATCACAGCAGTCAAACGGTACCTCTGTCATATCGATTAGTGCAGTTCTGTGCATAATGCCTCATTAGTTTAGGTGGCCTTTGAACTGCTGGGACCAGATAGCATTACAGTCCATTGCTGCATGGGTGGCCCGATCATTTTTAGGGTTACAAATCTTGTCAGATTTATCAGGCAGGCAAGATGAGAATTAAGCATGAAATACTGAGCACTGTTCCATAAAGACTTCCATAATGTGAGCATGTGGGAATGAATATAATGGTGCAGCCTGTTTTATTAGATATAATCAAAATTTACTAAGGATTTATTAATTTCATTATACTGTCTGCTTTTGTTTTTTAGACCTTTGCATGTCAAATATTTAATATGGCGAATGAAATGACCCTTTAGTGTTATATTCGTCAATGCCTAGTAAACTTAGATAAAAGCTATTGTATGACCATAGAGTTCATTCTTTCTTCCTGTTACGTAACATAATGGAATTCCTTCCAACGCAAATTCTCAAGTTACAAACCACAAAACACTTTTTTTATATGGTACAGAAATAAAACCTACTCAACAGCATTACGTACAATACAATTTGTCAGATTCTGAGAACTGAAATAGCAGAACATTAGAGTAGGATATAGAAGAAGCTCAGGATCAGTGAGACTCAGTCGCCACCTTATGGACTGTTTTATGAAATATAGTCTTGGTACAGCTCTTGACTGAAATGAACAGGCATATTTCTTACATAAAAGCTTTTGATTTCCCTGACAATAAGCTTCGCTATTGGCATAGAATTCAGCCTCTTTTGCCAAGATGTAGGTGTGACATACACGGTCAGGAATTGACAAGCCTTGGATTTTATACTTAATTTTAATTTACAATCTAAATTTGTTCTCATATTTATAGTTTCATTAATATTCAGAACACATTTGTAATATATAGTATTTGCTTTAGGCCTATAGTTAAGTTTTGCTTGCATGTTTCAAACTGTCTTCATTATTATTAATAAATCTGTATACCCATAAAGCAAAATTGTCTATATTAGCTCCCTACATTCAAAAGACATAGATCTAGTTGAATAGGTCAAATGCCACACCTGTCATTTAGTAAACACATTTACAATGATGTACACTTCGTCATCAGAAATGTAGATAGAACATGATCACATCACACACACCCGTAGTCTCTGAAAATGGCTGAGCAATAAAAGATACACCTAATGTGATTCATGTTAAAAGATCTTGCATGTTTACTGAGTTCACTAGGTCTCTGAGCATTCTTATACAGACTACTAAATCCAGAAGGAACATATATCAAACATATGTAAACAATGTCTATCAGAGTATGGGGAGGAGTAAAATAAGGGAAGTACTTTGTATGTGGGGTTGCTGTCTTTTGTTTAACAATAGATTTCCTGATGATTCATTTGCTGGGGGTATTTTGATACTTCTGCATTTTAGACATTTAAGACAATGTTTCTGTGATTTTTTTAACATTTCAAACTACCAATATTTTCAAATAATTAGACGTTAATTAAAACTAGAAATAATTAAAAACTAAACAAAAAGAAAAAAGTTAATAGCTACAGTCAACTTATGGGTACCAGCTTTCTTCAAAATCTATTATTTTGTCAAACAAGTTTGGAACAACCTGAGGGCGGGTATGCCTAAATAATGACAGAAGTTTTATTTTTGGTTAAATTATCTCTTTAAGAATCGGTATCTGACGGTGTATTTAACTAAAGGCATTTTGAACTGTTCTGTTATAGATTTACATATCACCAACGGCCAAAAGGCAAATGTTGTGGTAAATGAACAACAGTGAAACAACTGTTAGAATTCACTGAGATAGCTGCAAGGTCATTGCATAATTCTCTCACATCCCATTAGTTTCACCAAAAGTAGGTTTTTTATGACTTATCACTAATCATAGTGACGAACAGTCATGTTGTTTCCATAACTTACTGAAACTGCTAAAAGAACTCGCTCATATTCACACTCACCACTTTGAGTTGTGAATTTCGTAATGAGATGTGACGTGTTAGTGTGCCCGTATTTAACTTCTGGAAAGCAGGGCAGGAGATCACACACAGAGTCGGCATGATGTGGACTGCGCTTCTTCTGCTGGGACTCGTTGTTCTGGCGCTTTACAGGAGACGCACGAGGTGAGTCCGGACCAGTCCGACCGGACAGACGACACTTAAACTTTACAAATATGCTTAAACTGCGAATTAAACTTTAGGGTTTTTTTGTTTTCTTTTTTTGCAGACGAAGAAATGAACCTCCTCTTGATAAAGGAATGATTCCCTGGCTCGGTCACGCGCTTGAATTTGGCAAAGATGCTGCTAAATTCCTGACCCGAATGAAACAGAAGCACGGCGAGATTTTTACTGTGAGTTCGTGTTAGCTCACGTTTTGGTTGAGTAAAATAACCCCAGCATTTAATCAGCAATCTGTCATAACGTGAATTTAAGAAATATAGTTAGGTTATGTGACATTTCACTTTTTTGGGGGAAAATTGCATGTTTTTATCAACAAGGTTTTTTAAGGGATGTTGGCGTTTGCAAAATCTTAATAATGACAACAATGTATACAATGATGTACTGTAGCTGAAGCTGCAATTATTAGTTTTATTATTCATTTCATTAGTAATATTAATAATTATTAGTAATTATTAATTAAAGGCAAATGAGGAAAAGACCTGTGCTGCATTTCTCTAAAACTTAGTGAGCTAAGTCGATTGTAGAAATCATTGGAGACAATTGTGCCTACCTTTAGTTGTTGAAAGTACAAATATTATAGTCTCGCAACATAGGTCAGGTTAGATACAGAATATATACTGTGTGTGTGTGTGTGTATATATATATATATATATATATATATATATATAAGTATCCTATATCCTATAGAATACTTCTAATTTGACCTATAGTCGGGAGACTATATGAAATATTTGTATTGTAAACTATTTAAATATACTATAATTTACTAATTACTAATAATACTAATAATTTATAATTTAATTAGATTCATTTTTATTTTGACATTATGAGATTTGACTTTGACATTCAAGGATGGCTTCTGCTTCTTTTTTTTTGCTGCAACTTCTGCATTTGTGGTACATTTGTCTGATGTAGTGAGGCTGATTATTGTACCTAACCTTGGCTGGCTGTTTTTTTTTCTTTATCTTGAAATTGCAACTGTACAGTGTATGAGAATTTAGATCACAATCTTGTTCTCTCATACAACATTTCCTGTGCCAGATTCCTTTATCTTGTTTTCAGCACTAACCACACTCATGTAATGTGAACTAGGTACGTGCAGCTGGACAATATATCACGGTTCTACTGGACTCAAATTGCTATGATGCTGTCCTGTCCGATGTGGACACGCTTGATCAGACGGGCTATGCACAGGTCCTAATGAAGAGAATCTTCAGTCTGAATTTGCCCAATCACAACCCTGAATCTGAGAAGAAAAGAGCAGAAATGTAGGTTTCTAAAAATTAATTATGAGTATGAATTACTGTCATCTTGAGAATTTGCTTTAAATTGTTTAAAGATGTTTTTCAGATGCTGAACAGATAACATCAAAGCTGTTTAATATAATTCAACCTGAGCCATATATAAGTGTTTGTGTGTTTGACTAGGCATTTTCAGGGATCTGCTTTGACCCATCTCTGCAGCTCAATGCAGAACAACCTCCAGCACCTCGTGACGCCTTCAGTTATGGGCCTGAAAGTTTCTGAGTGGAAAAAAGATGGGCTCTTCAATTTTTGCTACAGCTTGCTCTTTAAGTATGCCAATCTCTAAAATCAACATACTAACCCTGTGAAATCTAGAATTCTCACAAGTACATAACGTAGAGCCATAAGTGTGATGCAACAGACTCACTATCCTTGTAAAAATCTGATTCATGAATGCTCCGCTCGAGTATGTAGGGTTAATACTTTACTTGGCACTCATTCTGTACCCATCAACAAGCAAAGACTGTCCCACCCAAAAGCTGGCACAATAATTATTACTCACTATTGTACAGAAAAGACCTGTTGTCATGCCTCCAGAAGGTGCAGCTTGGTAATCTAATGAATGCCTTAAGGTCATGCAGTAAAATCTGGTATTTTGTGACAGTTGTTAAAATTAAAGGCTTAATTGTTATACTATATTTTTTAACAGTCTGGGAAAACCTGATTTTGTGAAAAACGATTAAAGCTGACTTAGTCTGTATATCCTCATACCTATCACTATTTGTCTTTCTTCTTCCCTGCAGGACCGGCTATCTTACTGTGTTTGGTGCAGAGAAAAATGACACTGAAGCACTAACAGAAATTTATGAGGAGTTTCGCCGGTTTGACAAGCTCTTGCCTAAACTGGCTCGGACTACTGAAAACAAAGGTAATTATGTTTCATTAGAAAGGAATTGCTTAGAAAAACAAACGTTCTTTCTTCCATTGTTATTGTTTTCTTTTAGAAATTAAATTGCATTAGACATGATTTATATATTTATATTACTAACCTGTGTTTTTTCATTAGAGGAGAGAAAAATTGCAAGTTCAGCACGAGAAAAGCTGTGGAAATGGCTGACTCCATCGCATTTAGATAGAAAGCAAGGACGCCAATCATGGTTGGGGAATTATGTACAGCAACTGGAGGATGAAAGAGTTGATGCTGAGTCTCAGAGGAGAGCCATGTTGCTACAGCTGTGGGTTACACAAGTGAGTTTCCCTCTATCTCTATCACTTCCTCCTTCTCTAACATCCTTTCACAAGACATACTTCCAAAAAAAATGTAATGCACTGTGAAAAAACCAAATGTTTCTGTTGTAATAAACATGCATCATTCAGAAGTTCAAGCTGGTAAGGTGTTTTTAAAAGACACCCTTCATGCTTAGAACAGTAATATTGCAAAATATTACAATTTTAAATACTAGGTGTTTTCTATTTTAAGCTTTGTTTTCATAAAATTGGATTTTCAGCAACGATTACTCTAGTGTCACATGATCATTTAGGAATTATTCTTATTATGTTGATTTTTTGCTAAATAATTATTTGTTCTTATTATCAATGTTGTGCATCCTTGCACAATAGTATTAACTAAAAAAACTCACTGACCTCACTTGGTCACAGGTGTGTCCATTTTTTCCCTCATTCTTTTTCATAACAGGAGAGTGGATGGTAATTTATACTACGAGTATAATCCAAAATAGACAATAAATCCTTATGGTTTTAAATGACTTATAAAGTATAGATACTTTATAGTGCTTTTTCTATTTTGGAGCATTATAAACGACCATTTATTTTCATTGTATGGAAGATATTTTATATTTCACTGCAAAAACTGAAAAGTAACATAGGGCTGGAACAATATGAGGTATTGGGTAAAGTAGTTCCTCATCATGAACATAAGAGTAAACTATTCTTTTAAAAATTCCTTTTGTCTGATGTAACAGTAATACCTTGAGGTTGCCATAGGGATAGTTTTGTTTTGCACTCCTGTTCTTACTGTACACAAAAGAGCCTGCCACCTCTGGAATGTGCAAGTGTGTGATTCTACTCAAGTCTGACTTCCACAGAACATGAACACACAACCTGACAGGCTGCTCAAAGCACACGTGAGACGCCATAGCCTAAAGGCCAAACAGCACCTACTGAATGATTCCTTTGTAACCGAAGGGAATTAGGCAGCACAGTGTTGATGCTTCCCTAATATGCATCCCTAGTATCTGACAGAATTATTACGCACATATTCAAGTTTGTTTACACAATCACTTATGAATTATCTAAATAATAGCCATGAGGCACAATTGAAGGATTAGTTCACTAAACAACAATTATGTCATTCTTTACTCACCCTCATATTGTTCCACGTCTGTATAACTTTCTATTGAACACAAAATGATTGTTTATGCATATGGGGCAGAATGTTCACAGGGTTCTTTATAAATTAAAAACATACAGTCTGCTGTATGGAAACCCAATAAAAGTAGTTTATATGGCTAGACTACACAGAAAACTCAAAGGAATGATAAGGTTAATGAAGAAATTAATTTTGTAATACAATATGCAATTTGTTGAACTGCAAACATTCCTTAGTCTTGTTTTATTTTATTTTATTTGTTTAATACAGATTTACATTTTTAAGGCATCGGGCAGCAATTCTCTGCTTTGACCACATGAGAGCAGTATAACTATAGGGAAACAGCTTCACTGCATTATTAGTGGTTCTTGCTAATATGAATATTGCTCATTTTTAGGGTTAGGGGTATGAGCAAGCCACTAACCATACGTATTAAGCTTTGGCACAGAATACATTTGCAAGAAGGTTTTCTAAAAATCAGGTTTTAGATTTTTTTTAAAGATTATTATAAAGACTTCAGCCAGTAAGAAGTCACCCAGAATACCCCAATAATGTGCTTAAACCATTCATATTTTTACAAAAATGTAAAACTACCGTTTAAATGTTTGGGGGTTATTTAAGATATTTAAAGATTTTACAATTATTATAAATTTAAATATTTGATAATATAATTTTTTTTTAAGAGCTTTTTGCAAAATGTCCAACCTTCAGCTAAAACAAACAAACCCATAGGTTTTATCTTGAAAAATGTGCTGTCATAGCTTGCCGCAGATACTCTTTTAAAACCAACACATGCAATTTCAAAGGTATAAGCACATCGGGATTCCCTCTAATAGAAAGTGATTCTTCAGCTTTGTCATGATATCAGCTGGTTTATTGACAGACAGATTCACCTAACAGTCTGTCTGAGAGGCTTCACCCCTCATTGGCCTTGTCTGTCAGCGAGGAGTTCCCCTGAACCCACAGCAATTGTTGTATGACAGGTTTAACTGCAATGCTTCACACGCACTGACAGAAATATTGATATAAAACTGCTTAAGGGGAAGCAATATGCTGTAGGTTAGACCCTGCTGTATATTTATATGAAACGTCATAAATCGTCTGATATATGAATGTGTGTCAGGTCACTCTCAATTGTTTTGCAGGCAATTAAAAAGGTTAATTCTAGATTCAAAGAGTACAAGTGTCAGCCTTTTTAGTGGCTTGTTTGACGGTAATTTAAGGAATGTTTATGTCCTCAGGGAAACGCAGGCCCCGCTGCATTCTGGGTACTGGGCTACTTACTCACCAACCCTGAAGCTCTAAGGGCTGTGAGAGGGGAAATACAAGGTGGAAAGCACCTCCGTCCAGAGGGGAAACAGACAAACACTCCAGTTTTCGGTAGGTCACATATATAGTATAACCATACATATTATAAGATGGCACATACAAAACTAATTCCAACAAATGTCACTGAAATTACAACTAATTTCTATAAATGTATTTTTACAGATAGCGTTCTTAGTGAGACACTGCGTCTAACCGCAGCTGCTCTCATCACTAGAGAAGTGAAGCAAGACAAGAAGATTTGTTTAAGCAATGGGCAAGAATACCAGCTCCGACGGGGTGATCGGCTGTGCGTTTTCCCCTTCATCAGCCCTCAAATGGACCCACAGATCCACCAACAGCCAGAGGTGCACTTTCACATTCCACTTCCATTCTAAACTCAACCAAGCAAGGAGATTAGATTCACTTGGGGCAGAAATCATTTCATTACTTGAAGAATCTGGGCAGATTTTAGATAAATTCGAAATGTGTATTGATTTTCACTTTGTCAAAAATAGTTGCAATTGAAATAGACTCGAGCACTTACACTGCGTTATGTAACGGCCCAAAAATATTCTGTAGACTTGCATTTAAAAGTATATAGCATGCAACATCTAGAATATAATAAAGACGCGGTGGTTAGATCTTGGCAGGAATACCTTAGCAACCGCATAGCAACACTCTGGCTCTGTGACTTTTTCATGGGCAAGATTTAAAAAAAAAAAAAATTTATGATAGAAAAGTCAATATATTTAAATAAAATGTAACACCTTAGCAATCAAAGAATAAATAAGCCTTAAAATGATAAAAAAAATACATTTTACTTTTTACATTTTAGCAACCACATACTTTTCACTGTATATTTTTGACTTTTTTTTATTATAGAATGCATTGCTTAATACATTGCTTTATTGACACGCGTCACTTATTGATACAGCCTAAACCACCTTAGCCTGAACTTTATTGAAGCCCACCATTATGATCAAGCTTGGATTACATTCTGCAGAGGTCCAACGGCTAATCTAGTGAGATATCTGGGATTAGCTATTCAAGTGCTGTCATTGGCACAAAGACAAATAGGGGGAAGGGGGTCACAGTTTATAGGCACTACTGCTGCTCATGCTATCTGTGAGAAACAGATGCTCGCACCATACACAGTGCTTTGTAGGCCAAAATGCTGACGTTGCATACCATAGTGCTGTGTATTGGCACTGTGAACTAAAGATCTGTTCCAAGCTTCCATGTCAAGCACACTGATTAATAGTGAATTGATTAACAGCACATCAAGATGTTGTTCTTGCAAGCAAACATTGGACGCATCTTACAAACATATCACAAGAGCATATTATATCAAAATAATATATTCATTTTCACCCGAAAACTAAAAATGCTAATTCTGCTTGTTTTCTCCTCATGTTACAGATGTTCAAGTTTAAACGCTTTCTTAATGAAGATGGGACAGAGAAGAAAGACTTCTTCAAGGAAGGAGTAAGGGTAAAGTATCCCTCTGTGCCCTGGGGGACTGAAGATAACCTGTGTCCAGGACGCCAATTTGCAGTTAGTGCGATTAAAGAGTGAGTAGAATTACATTATTCATAAAAGGTGCAGTCACATTTACCATTGCAAAATCCAATCATTTCATTAGGGATCTATGATATTGGAAGTTTATTAATATGAAAAACGGTTTACATATGTTTTCCACAATTAATCAGGTTAGATGCTATATTACATTTTAACAAAAACAAGGGGATAAACTTTCAGTACACTGTATAAAAGCCCTAGATCATTTTTAACAGTGCCGTATGGAGATTTTGCTTTCTTAAAGTTTTTTTATTTCCCAAAAAGTTTAATTAGCTGTAAAATTTGTGTTTTTTTTAACAAAGGTACAGTCTGTTGAACACACTGTTCTTCTGTCCTTTACAGCCTCATTTTCATTCCTGTCAAAAGAATCAAAGAATCTTCTTCTTTTTCTAATCTCTTTAGGCTTGTATTCACGATCTTGACTCGATTTGACCTGGAACTGTGTGACAAGAATGCAAAGGTGCCATTGGTAGACCCCAGCCGATATGGTTTTGGCGTTCTCCAACCAGCTGGTGATCTGGAGATACGCTACAGAATAAGATCTTAATACAGCAAATCTAATTAAAACTGTACAGATGACAATAGCCTTTTTTACCAATGTCTTCAATACTCATTGCTATAATAAATATTGTATTTTTTTAGACTATGGTTTTATTTATTTATCATTCGACTTGATATCAGTTGGTTTTATTGTGCTTGCTTTTTTGCATCCAAGGCTTAACAAAACCTTCTTAATTCTTATGCAATTCAACATGTTTTAAATCCCATGAAAAATGCAATTTTTTTTCTTTAGTATTTTTGCTTGTCAGGGTCAAACTGATGCAAAACCAAAGTAAAAGTGCTAGTAGTGATAATAGATAACACATTTCGGAAACATGCATGTCTGCTTTGTTATACAACAAAGTTAAAGCTTCGATCTGTCTGTAGTGTTTGACTAGGTCAAAAGGCACATAGGTTACCCCAGGGTAAAAGGCACTTTTTTTTCACCACCACATCACTTTCATAAACACCTCCTGAGAACTTGCAAAGTGAATCCATTATAACATTTGATATTATTAATATATATATATATATATATATGTGTGTGTGTGTGTGTGTGTGTTTACATGTAATTTTTATTTACACTGTAATAAATTTGTTTTTGGAGATTTTTTGAGAATCCCTAAAAGGGGTTACATTTATTCTGAGATAAATATGTGTTGTGTAAATGCATGTTGTAACAAATTATGCCTGGTCACTGTTAAAACTGTTTCTACACTCAGATCGGAAAAGTTTACATTTACACTTAAAATAATTAGGATACATAATCTAAAAGCTGAACTTCAATATAAAGGCTCTGAAATGCGATGAATGGAGAGTGGAGACTAAAGAATGTGAGCATTTCAGTTCAGTACAGCTGCTGTGGTTCACCATGGTAAAATATTAAATGAAAGTCATATATTCAAGAAGCTGCTGTTCAGCTGCTGAAGCTGGCTGAACTGACTCAGAGGTTGCTTTGAGCACTGCTCCAACAAGCGGATACGTTTCCTAAAGCATATAAAACAAAGGGGCTATTTTCCTGTATATTGCCCGCTCTTCAGGCGCCATTTTCACAGGTTACTCGTAACGACACAGAAGGAGCTGCTCCAAGAGCCTCTTGGTGCTGGGTGGCAAGGGTTAAACGCGCCGTCTCTCTGCCATTGGGCGGTGAGACTACGGAGAGCCAGCCATCTGCAAGGAAAGCAGCTGTCGCCTTCACGCAAGAGACGTTAGACATCAGTGAACGAAAACAGTGTGGATTCACCCCAAGACTTGTTGATCTTTTTCCATAAACAAAAAGCGGAGCGCTATGTGTATTACTGGAGAAGAAGAAGAACGAGCTGCTGTCTACTGGCTTTATTTAAACGGTGACGTTCCTGCGTTTTCCTTTATTAAATGCTTAATTTCACACCGCTGTCAGCAATGAGTCTTTACAAATTAAGGTGGGTGTTTTTTTATCATTTATCATTTTTTAAATATGTATATTTTTGCCTGGTGCTTAGGTATTATTGATCGTATTGGAAATTTATGCCGAAAACCTAATGGGAAAAGTGTGACATGGTGTGCTGATAAGCTTTAAGCTATTTCTAAATAATATCTAATGCAATTTACGCATGCTATACATATAACTACAGTTGAATTGAGAGTTGCAATGTTGTTTTGTGGCGTTAACACGTCTGAAGATGCATTTTTTTTTCCATGCATGATGCAGGATCAATACTGGAGGATGCCACTCCTTCAACGTTTATATTTATTATATTGTTTGCATTTATCATATTGTATTAATAATAACACTTTCATGTTTTGCATATGTCCTGTATTATATTCTTCGCTTTGCGTATTTAGAGACACTTTTTCCTTCAAGTGTACAAGATGATCAATGAAATCACATCATACGCGCAGCTGCATTGATTGATGTCAGAGATGACCGCCTGATGCAATTAATAACATTTTAACCAAAAGTAGAGGTGCGATGCTCATATAAATCAATGTTAATTAGCTTCACAGTGGCTAAACCAAAATGTCTATTATGTCATGTTTTCCTCCTGTTTTGCATGTTGTTGTTGCTGCAGCTGTATAAGGTCGGGCTCCAGCCGACGTTACACTTAACTCTTTAGTTGCAAGATACGGAAATCCAATGTAACCTTTAGTCGTTTACTGGATAGTTGGAGTCTTTTAATCTACTGTATAACAAATGGAAGTTCTCAAACGGTAGAGGTACCTACTGAATGTTGATGATTAGACAGAATGTTCCTTTTAGTGGATTGCAGGTGTATCGCGTGCGTTCCAATATATTTGGATTCAAATGTTTTGTTATCTTTTGGGAGCTTATAGAGACTGACGGGCGTTTAAAAAATGCTCGTCAGGACCCCAGCAGCCGATTCAGCACCACGCCAGTGGACAGCGACTTCTCCGGTTTGGGGATTTGTAAGGAATTTAATTATTTATAATTCTTCTAAACGATTCGTGTTCCATGTCCCATGTTTCATTTGGTACTTCAGATTAATTTATTAACCTGTTATTTAAAAACATAATGGCACTCACTGCCCTTAACAGTCTGCTGTCTGTCTAGAGATATCATTTCATATGCCAACAGGACAAATACAACATTTCAAATGTAAGTTCTTATAAAAAGTGTGTAACGTGTATGTTTTGGATTCACTAAAAAGAACCGACTCAGACTACATTTGTTGCGCTACGTTGCTGAATCACTGAAAAGAATCAGAGAGTCATTCGCCTAGGATCAACTACTTTGTGCTTTTTAAAGATTCACTGAAAAAGAACCGGTTGATGAAAGTCGTTAGTACGGGAATCCGATTGCACTTGTGCTTTGCTATATGTTTTTGATTCACTGTAAAGAACCGGCTCGTTAGAGTCATTCGTATGGGAACTGAACACCAATGGCCGCGCTTTAGATGCGATGTTTACTACGGCGTTACCTCAGTAGGGCCTACAGATGCACTTTCAGAATTAAGAGTCATGCAAATCACCTTTTTTAAATGAACCGTTAAATATGAAAGTGACTGGATTAAGAATTTATTTGTTTTGCAGGGATGAACCTTACAGAGCACTTAACAAACATCATAAAATGTGCAGCTCATTTATTCTTTCTCCTTTACTTTTCAGCAGCTCAAATAAAATGAAACAGCTCGGAGAACCACTGGTAACACCGCCAAATTCATAGGGTAGTCTGCACAAAAAACATAATGGATAAACCCTCCGCAGGAATGAGTAAAGTTGGCTCCCGCTCGACAGCCTCTCTTCCCCCGGAGCCTGTGGATATAATCCGGAGTATGTCGTGCTACCGGCGTGTCAAGCTGAACGTAGGGGGTCTGCCACACGAGGTCCTGTGGAGAACCCTGGACCGACTGCCGCGCACACGACTGGGCAAGTTACGAGACTGCAAAACCCACGAGTCACTCATGGACATATGCGACGACTACAACCTAGAGGACAACGAGTACTTTTTTGACCGGCACCCCGGGGCGTTCACTTCTATACTGAACTTCTACCGCACTGGGAAGTTGCACATGATGGAGGAAATGTGCGCCCTGTCCTTCAGCCAGGAGCTGGACTACTGGGGGGTGGATGAGATCTACTTGGAGTCGTGTTGCCAGGCGCGGTACCATCAAAAGAAAGAGCAGATGAACGAGGAACTCAAACGGGAAGCTGATACTCTGAAGGACAGGGAGGGCGAAGAATTCGATAATACGTGTTGTTCGGAGAAAAGGAAGAAACTGTGGGACCTACTAGAGAAACCAGGCTCGTCTGTAGCAGCCAAGGTATACATCACTACATATACACTGACAGCGGCTTATTGGACTGATAAATAGGCCGAGATTCAGACATGAACACACGTCTACAGAAAGCCAGAATCCATAATATTATGCATTAGTTCAGAGGGAGAAGGAGATTCCTTCTTAATTTGTTATAAATTATACAGCCTGCATCCTGAAAAACTTAATTTGAAGAAACTAAATTTCTTCAAGAGTCAAAAATATCAATAGAAAATAAGAATGAAGTTCAAAAGTTTTCAAAATGTTACATTTTCTGCCACTATTTGGACGCAGACAAATATTCACAGCTTTAGCCAAAAACATCTGGGTCACAGTAACTAGCCATCATTCTAGCATTAAAATTAGAATTACAGTATGAATAAATGTCTTCAGAATCGTTCTTAAGAGGAAAAATGGCTGAGAATTGAAGAAACAGAAATAACCTGCCTCATATCAAAGGATAATACAAGTCTTCTTTACCTTACAAACAGTTGACAAAAGCAAAAATGCTAAGAAATGCACGTTTTGTAAGAAAGTGTGACTTGCTTAAACAAATATTTTTGAATCAGCACCTCAAAATTAGTAATAAATGCTTTCATACAATGAATAAGAAGCAGGGTAGTGTAATCACACATGAACATCCAGCAGCATTCAACACTGTGTGTCAAGCATCTTTATCCGCCCAAGGAAAAAACGCAACCTCCAGATAAGCATATATCAACACTCAATTAGCTTAAAAGGGCAATGTAAAAAGTGCAGTTCAAGCCTCTGGACTCTAACCAAATTGCGGCAGTCGTGTAATCAATCACAGCAGAGTGGCACTCTCGTGCTTCTCACATAATTTAAAATGTAGTATTTCCATGTAAACGCTCATCGATCACTGATGCAGCTCTGACACTTATGTGTGTCTGAAATGGTTTTTGCTTGATGTCTTTAGCCTCAGATCAATAGGAACAGAATCTTGATAGAACGGTATTGTTAGAGATCTGCAAACTTCTGTTTTCCCTCTCCTGTGGCTGTCTGTTTTACTTGCTCTAATTCTAGAATTGTGTACCTGTGCTGATATATAGTCACATGGGATTGGGAGGGACAGTTCGGTGTAAGACTGTCCTTCCTGTTACCAGGCAACAGAGAGATGACTCTACCACTATAAAAGGAAGGACTATAAGCCACTAAAGGACAAAGTTAGGCGGACCATTGTTTTGGGACACATGCATATCCTACTTGTACTCAAATAAGAACCAAACAAAGAGTCAGGCTTCTTTTTGGCTTTTTGGTTTTCCATCTCTCCCTCCCTCTATCTTGAGGCTGCTTCACTGCACCTCTGGCTAAATGTCAGGGAAATGTCACATTAATTATCCTCCATGAGACTTTGTGTCCCATTCTGTTTTCAGCCCCTCCTTTCTCTCCCTATTCTCACTAGAACGGGCTCTGTCTACATCTGTCTCAAATCAGATTTTGCTGCATGGCCCTACCACACAATAAGATTATGTCAGACCGCCATCATATCATTGCAAATTACAGCCTGGTCATATTTCATAGCTAGACTTCACCTTTTTGGCATTCACTAGTTCTGCATTACCATGCTATTTAGTGCAGTAATTAATAATGTTTACAGTATAGAAGGTGGCATTTGCTTTAGGTTAAGCACCTTGGTATTGAAGCCAAAGATGTGATGCTTCAGCTGAGGCATGAATGCTGAGGTAGTAAATGTTGTTTTTAATTAAACTGTACATGCAGTTTATCACGTAATAGGCTCTGCCTTGATTCAGTGCCGTTTATAATCAGTATTATTGACAAGCTACACTGTAGTAATCTAGGTTATGCGTCTATAATCTATGCATTTTAAGCACAGGCCTTTAAATTTGAGTATTTTCTAAAAAAGATGTAATTTATATAATGGTATGATATGATGGCATAATCTTATTCTAAAGTAAGGCCATGTGGTGAAATCTGACATACAGTATAGACTGTTTCAATGACAACAACATAATCAAACATTACTGTGCATGCATGCTTTTGTGGCCCTAACTTAACTATCATTAAACATCAAAATAGAATCAATAACAGCAGCCTTTCTAGAGTAGATTCTTTTTTGTATAACACACAAAATATGTTCGCTGCATAAATCAGATGGATTTATTGAAAATGCAGACTCATTTTTTGCCAGCAGGAGGTGCTTTAAGTACGAGAAACGAGAGGTTTCACTGGAAACGGCTGTAGACAAAGCAGCTCTGAGCTTACAAACGCTGCCTTACATGCAAGATGAAATGAAAATTACATTTTCTAAAGACATAAAACCATTCACGCCTCGGTTTGATTTTTAAACGTGCATTACGTGGTTGTAGTCGGCAGCACTAACCAGGCCAATAAACAAACACAGACCGGATGTTGACTCAGGTCCAGGCGCGTGTGCCCGATGAAACTGTCTAAATTATACTTCTCTTATGAAATTGTAAGAGCATATATAATCTGACAGCATATAATATACCGCATTAAATATTGCACCTGGAGGAGCCAGACTGCTGGTATTAGAATACTTCCCAGATGTAAGGAATGACAAATCATCTAAGATTAATCCCAATTTAAGGCGGTGCTGTGAGTTCAGGCTATAAGCATGAACAGGTCAAGATGGAGTAATTACCAAATGTTCTTTTCAAAGAATCTCATTTATGATTTAGCCAATCACGTATATTGAAGACCCACAGTTGAGACCCAGGGCTGTGCCTGAGGATGTGGATATTTCCGGATTCTCTGAGATGTCACAAAACACCAATCTTATTTACTATCTCCACTTGGTATAAAGGGAAGTAATCACTTACTCGATGTGGTTATTTACAGCCAATGTCCTTCCAGAAGCCCTTGCAGCACTGAGATAATGGCAGTTACCTTCTGTTTTGCAATGCCTTCCGTGATACTCGATAGTTGATACAAGACACGTTCACAGATCTAGATGAAATATAATCATGTCATGAGATTATTACCATGACTTTCATTTATTAAAAAATACCATATGGCACGTCAAAAACAGCTGAAGGTGACCCTGTTTATTGTGAGAAAGACAACCTTTGTCCTGTTCTAGTTAATGCTACCGCAATTTTATTACTATTATGTTAAAGGGACATTAATTCTTATGAGAAGTACAGATAATAAGCCATCCATTCTATCAATGCAACATTTATGAGGATATCTGACTAGTGCCTGTAAAGGTGTCTAATGTCAGGATGGCTAACCCAAAAATAGAAAACTATGGAAAGACTCTGCTTTTGTGACCAAGGCTAGGATCAATTCCTGTTCTGTTTAGCCAGTTCAGATGATAAAAGCGAAATTTATATCACTGTATGAATTGATAGAACTGGATGAGGTGTAATAAATTTAAAATTGCTGCTAAAATTTTTTAATGCTCCACCCTGTCCATTAATCCTGTAGTCAAATTATGGCAAATGAGTAATTTGTATAATTTATTACAGTGGTTTGTTTAATAATAGATCCTGGTAACTATAGCAGATACAATGAAACATGATTTGTACACCGCTGAAAGTGATAAACGATAAGAAGAACAACACACTGTAAATATTACATACAGTTTCAAATTCAGATTTAACCACAGTTGAAATACTATTTTTGGATTTCTAAAATATTAGCTGATATTAGCCATTAAATGAAATATAATACTAGTTAGAGAATACGTTTAAAACGGCAAGTGATAGGCCTACTTATATAAAACATTTATGTAAACAAGAATGTAAGTGTGCAATTTAAATTTCATTCACAACTGTATTTTCTCTTAAAAATAGTTCCAAACAAAGCTGAATACAATCGTTGAAGACAGACTGAAATGCATTAGTACTGTCTTGTTACTAAATGAATCACTGTTTGAATCAGTTGAATCAGTGAGTCAATAGCGCACTCAATCAAACACAAGTTTGCCGCCACCTTGCACAGGTGTAATCTACTCTCCTTCATTATCGTTGCAAACCTGTATACATTATTTGCCTTTTTGGAACATAAAAGAAGATATTTTAAATCCATATACATTTGGAACAACATTAGAGTGGCAATAATGGCAAAATAAAATTTTGGGTGAACTATTTCTGAATTAAGTGTGCATATTTTTTAATATAATGACAAGATTGTACACAAATGTTGAGGTTTTACAGTATTGTGTTGGACAAATACTGGAGAAAGTCAGCTTCACTGTATTTAGCTCTAGACCTTGATGGTGGTTAATTTTAAAACATTAATTTAGCTGCTTCCTTAGCCATTCTCTTGTTGTGTACTGGATTCCCTTTTTTCTTCACGATCCAATACTGACTCTTTGGCTCAAGAATAAAACTGAATTAAAAAAAAAACAAATAAGCAGAATCCACAGCAGTTATGCTACTTTCTGATAGGTTTCAGGAACAAAAACAATATCAAAGGCTTAAAAAGCCAGTTGTTTTTTAGAGATCTTTTTGTAAATCTTTCCTGGATGAGTGAATTTTGGCAAGTCAACCCATGTTGGCAATATTGATCCAAGTGTCTTTTTTTAAACAGTAGTCTACCAAAACACAAAATAAGAAATGTTTTTAGTTTCAGTTTGGTCTTCTCAGTTGTATTGTTAATAGGCTTGTATATCGTATACTTCATTTTAACAAGGATGGACATCATTTCCCTCAATTTGCTGAAATTCTTTAAAACTGAATTCAATAAATTCCTTGCCCTATCATTATAATTGCAGAAAATGTGCCCAATATTTGTGATATCTGTAAATTAGCTCAGTACAGCATCTCATTTTACATAGAGTCTGTGACACGTTGTACTTTTGTAAGAGTTATGAACAACATGTGCATAATATGAAATCGTTTTGCAAAACAGCCTGTAATTATGCATTGTTATTATTACCACAATTAATTATTTTGACATGTAACTTGAACGCTCTTGTATTATTAGAAGATGTCCTGCAGTTTTTGCTCAGCCCTCGGCAGTGGCTTCACAAAGCCCATGGTGGTACACGGGTCTTACCCTGTGGTTTGCTGCGGTTACGATCACCTAATTACCTGTGACATGGAAGTTATGATGTGAACTTTTTCTTGTGAATCACACACTCATGAAACACAACAGTGTGATATGAATCATCTAATGCTTGGTGAGCTTTGCATCTAAACGCTAGAAGCCATGTGGCTTGTTATTGTGCAATCAGGCCTAATCGCCTTCCTGTCGCATCTCATTCCCCTTATTTATGAAAGTGGGTCAGTAAAGTGTCCTTCGTTGTTGAACTGGACACTTCTGGGGGAAGATATAATCTCCTAAAGAATAACACATTAAACTGGTGCCAATTCGATTTATGCATTGCTGAGCATCGAGAGTAAAAATGTGGTGTTTTCTTATTTAAGTAGATGACATTCTTTGAAGCTTGGGCCCCATCTTATTAATAACAGCCCATATTTCTGCATATATAATTAATCATTCTTTAATTAAAGCTCATTAGGAGGTGATTTGTAGCATTTAGGAGGCTAGGCAGTCTTGGAATCTAATGAATAGAGAAGTGTAATTATTTTCTCAGACCCATCAATGAAAGTTGTTGAAATGAGATGTGACTGCAGAGCTCTAGAGAAATTTACCATCATCCACCAATAGCTTATCTGTGAAAAATAGTTATGAATCAGAAGGCCACTTTCAAGCTTGGCTGTGTCTCTGCCTTTTGGCTCCTGCGCACAGCTACCAAAAACATGCCGCAAGTCAGAAATACAAGAGTCTCTTGTCAGTGTCTCGGCTTGAACAGAAGCGACTTTTCTGGAGCAGCGTGTCTGGCTTTGACATTAAAGAACAGGTTTGTGCTACAGTTGTGCTACAAAAACAGAAAGTTTTTTGTCATGATATACTCTTATGTCATTCAAAAACTGTTTTATAAAAAAAGAGAAATTCTGAAGACTGTGATTGTCTGTCTTGTCCATGCAACAAAAGGACTTAAAAACACATTCAAATATCCAGAAATTGTCCATATGACTAATGCACAAGCCTTTGGGAGCCATTAAATAATTAAAAAATAACAGAATTTTACTTGCTATGAAAGTTCACCAGCAAAAAAAGTGAGGTCTGCCTTGCAGGCAAAAAAAAAAAAAAAAAGTTCAGGAGAATTAGTTGATCTGGTTATCAAAATGAATCAGAATTGTGAATCAGACTCATGAGCCTGTGAAAAGGAGGATTATCAGTGAATACTGATGATTTAATTGTATTGCATGGAAAAGAAGTCTTCAGAATTCCTCCACAGAAGAATAAGCCATACGTGTTTGTAAATTTATAACTCTTCCTTTTAACTAAAGGCACTGGCATTAAGCCTGACGGTTTGACCTGTGCATTGCAGAACTGTGAATTCTGCTTCTTTACAATACTAATGTGTTCATTAGCCTTATTAGGCATGAATTTACATGGCACAATCAAAGCTTTCTAGTTATTTCCCTGTACACTGAATGTGGGCGCTTTGATCCATAAGCAAAAGTAACATAACAGCTATTTAAAAACGATGCATTGTTTAACTCTCGTAAGGTCTACATACAGTAAGTGTTAATCCATCCCTAATCACAGCATTCCCATTCACCTACACAATTGGCAGCAGAGCCTCTGTTGCCATGGCAAACTCCATCAGTTTCCAGGGCAATGGCTTGTGTCTCTGTGTTGAAGTAAGAGTATGTAGTGTGCAGTGAGTACATAATGAAGCTTACATTGATTTCCTTATTGAAACTTGCAAGTTGGACCAGCATGCATAGCAGACTCAGAAATACCATATTGTGTATGAAATACCACCGTCATGTGTACCTTTCTCTAGTGTTTGCTTGTAATCCTTGAGAGGAGCTAATGGAATTTTGGGGAAAATATAAGTGTATAATATTCTTGGTAGATTATTCATGATTCATTTCCTGTTGCAGTCTTGATCCTTAGGTACTGTAATGAATCATATTAATGCACCTGTTCCCATCTCCTAATGATTAATACATTATACATATAGGCACTGACCCCTTCTACATTGTCCCTAACCTTGTAAGTGCTTACATCTGGAAGATGACTCAGATCAATACAATGTCTATTAATTCTTCCGCAGTTCTTCCTACAGTTTCATTGTACTTCCTATACACTCTGCAACATGCATTCATTTCTGAATTTTACATACTAGGTCATAGTAATTTTGAAATTCAAAGAGTTTCAAACTGAATAGATAACAGAATACATTCTAGCGTTTTATGAATTTTTGTAAAAAAAAAAAATATATATATATATATATATAAATATCGCAATTAATCACATCCATAGTGAAAGTTATAGATAAGAATATAAATGTATATATGTAAATATCTTTTAAACTGTGTATTTTAAACTGACTCTATTATGGGTTATGAAAATTTTTTCATATTTTTGTTTTAAGAATACCAAAAACAGATCTAAAATACTTTCATTTTATTATAATATGCATTTAATTTGACCTTATTTGATCATTGACTCCCTAACGATTCATTCAGTGATTAATTTTTCCAAACCCATCTGGTAATTCCATTTAATTTAAAGCAGTGTTTGTGTGCTTTTAGTGCTCTAAAAGTGACACCTAAACGCAAAGAATGAATTTGCATTTTCATTCAGACCAACCAAGATCAACAAGTGGGCGGGCAATATGCTAATATTTTGTAGCAAAAATTACTTGTTTCAATGATTCAGTCGACTCTTTCTTTGCAGAGACAATAACTTTAAAAGCGGTGCACTTTCAGGATGTTTCAGGACTTTGCAGGATGTTTTCACTTACTTTAAAGTATATGTACACATATATGTACACATACATATATAATGTAAACAAAAACTTTCATTTTGGATGCAATTAATCAGCACTCTATATACACACACACACACACATATATATATATATATATATATACTTATTTTTTTTGCCCCCCAAAAAGAAATACTGGCATACACACATACACATAATTGTATGCAATTTATAGGATTATTATAGAAAGAGTTCCTAAAGAAAAAAAAAAGAAAAATTTTTAGGACATAAATATACTATATAATATACCAAATATTCTATTACCTTTTTCTACAAAGTATCAATTGCTATACATGTTATCACTACAATATGGAAGACAACAGCATACACATGTACAGAGTATTGATACTGTGCTATGTAGCATTGTTAAACCGACACGTAACAAATTAAGAAAGACTGAGTCGGCAGAGGTTCATGTTCACAATCGGCCCTTGTTGTACTGAGTGTCTCTAGAGACAATATGTCAATACTATACTGTCTCAGTACTGTGCTATCTCTGTCAACTGGGCTGGGCTCACGGTTTCTTTTTTGGCATCTGCAGTGCCCAAGGACAACACAACCCGGGGAGACCTGGTGCTTCTAATACTGCTGGCTTTTTTCCTCTCATTGAATCTCACTGAGTAGCAAGTTGAGTTAGTATCAAATGTGAACATATGGACTACTGTGTCAGTCATTTGTTTGTTAGTTCACATGATGCATCAGCTAACATTTAACACTCCAGTCTAACTTTACACATATCTTTTTCACAGAAACACTACTGCGCTTTCCAGCACGTGTATTAAACTGCTGACAGCTGAATCGTTACAAACAAACACATGGCACTCTCAAAATTTGTCAAATAAGGTTCTACAAGAGATTTTGCCTGGCTAACTTCATCCCTAAAACCTCCAGAGACAACCTCAAAACTCAAATTGACAGACAGAGAGGGTTTTTTGTATTTTTAGCTAAAAAAAAACAAGCAAAAAAAAAAACACGCAGGCCTCCATCCTGACTATGCATTGCTCTTCACAGAGACACAAAGACAGGTCTGATTTCTCAAAACACTCGAGTGATAACTGTCAGGTAGAAGAGACAATTTATGCGTGGTATTCTAAATAAAACGCCTACAGCATACACCTTTAATTGCCTTACAAGAACTATCTGCCACCTCCAGAAATGTGAGCACTTGCATAATGTATAATAGAGCTTCTTTCATAATGTGTAAATCACCTATGAAAATAAACAGAACCAGCAAATCTCATACAGACGTACAGCTTTTAATTAACATGGTTTGATGAGTAATTTCTTTTGCCTTCAAAAAAAAAAAAAAAAAAAAGTATATATATATATATATATATGTATTACTGTCAAGAGCAGTAAGTAATAGCATACCTACAATAAAATTAAAAGGTTTTCTCTTGCAGGGTTAAATGTTGTTTTCTTGTCATCTTACTTAACCTTTTCAGATGACATTAGTTGCAAGGTTTATGTGATGGTGATGCATTAAGTACATCTCTGAGTCCCTTTACTGGCCTTCATTATCCTACCCAAAGGTATTACTATGGCATTGGTTTATATAGCCAAGATATAGTATATATTTGCATGTTTAGCAGCAGAACAGTAGTAAAGAATATTGAGCTTGTTCTTTGTGTAAAATAATAATTATATTATAACATTTTTATTTGTATGCATTTATTCATGGCATATATTTATACATTATATAAATGTATATTTTAAATATTTACAGTGTCCCTATTTTTGAAAATGACCTTTTACTAATCTGAATGTGCACCATGAAAACCAAAATATAAACCTTTCATAAACCATAATAAGGGTACTTTAAATAATGTATATTTGAATATAAGTTCAAACTATTTTTATTTTACATAAATATTTTCATAATATTATTTACAAAAATACAGTATCATTTTCTAAAACACATTTATTATTAAAATATTATTTTCATAAAAAAGTAAAAAATATATTTGCAATCAACATATTGCTCAACTGAAAATGTATTGTTTTACGGCCTTTTCTGCAAACTGTGTGTAATGCTGCCTTACACAGCCCATAAAGCTGTATAGAAGAGCTGGTTTTCTTTATTTAATGTGAGCTGGGTATATTAGCAGACACATCTTGTATGTAAGCGATTATGAAATGACGAGAAAGTTCCGGCGTACAAGAGAAGGCTAATCTAGGGAGAGATAATCAAAGATGGTTTTCAGTCAGCCTATCACAGGGGAACATGTCTCATTCTATTGAAGTCTTTCCCAGGCCATTAATACTCCATCGAGAAATGAGCTTGACAGAAACAGGAACAGACTGCAAGTGTGTGATAAACAGAGGAAGGTGTACGTGTGTGTGGGGGGGTACTTCTGTCTTCCAGTGAGAAGAATTTGGTATCTTAGCTATTCTGAGCACATATGCATTACAGAGTTCAATTATATACTTAAACAGTCTTCATTTAGTCTCATATTGGAGAAACAAATGAGATTAGGACTGTCAATTTACAGCAATTTAATCATTCTTTAAACTTTAAGGATATGGAAATAAACCTCTTGACTTCTTTTTGTAAAGTATATTTAGTCCTTTAATATCTAGTATTATTCATGCTACATTGATTTTCCATATTGTAATTTATTATGAACTCTTTATTGTCTGCTGTTTAAGAAAATCTATCCATTTCTTTCCCTCTCGCACAGAAATTCCATTCGAATGAGCAGCAGGCTTATAAATCAGAGAAATAGCAAAAAGAAAGGGAGCGGGGTTCAACAGTTTTCCATGTTGTCATTTTATTCTGTCCCTGCCACTTCGCTTGTCATGTTTATAGTGACAGGTAGCTCTCACTGTGCTACGTTATAGTCAGTGCAATCAATAGAAACGGCCGTAAAGCACACTGCACAAGGCCTACTGAAGCACGGAGGGCATCTTTAGTGCAGACCCTTCTCTGAGTGTCAGAGATTGGATTGCCTCTGGGATATATTTGACAGAGAACCAAAGGCCAGGGGTACAAAATAAATGGCACTCAAGGATGAGAAAGGTTTATCAAAACCAGTATGTGATTTTAAGGCAGATGCAAGAGCGAGCGAGAGAGAATGACCCTCTTAGTGTTTGACTAGAACCAGACTTGCTTCTGAAAGAAGATCTTTATTAGATATTTTACAGCTGCTGTATATTGCCACTTATTAAATTTCAGGGTCAGTAAGATTTTTATTATTTTTTTAATTAATACTCATATTAAAAAAGAAAATGAATGTAAATGCATTACTTTAATTAAAAGTGACAGTACATTGTTACAAAATAAAATATAAGCCGTTCTTTAGTTTCTTTTTAGGATTATCTCTGATCATATCCATGTGTATTAAAAAATTAATTAAGCAGCTAAACTTTTTAAATAATAATAAATATAGCTGCAAGCAGCAATTACCAGGGTTCAAGCATTTAAACGCCTTTGAGGTTGTATAGGGCAACCTGGATGTGTGGCAAAAAGTGAAGCACATTCAACATGGACAATAGGCTCACAGACACACAGAAATGAAATGGTTAAACTATTATATTGATATAAACACAGACACACATGCAGAAATGAAATGGTTATAAGCATGCTTACACAGAGACACACAGAAATTAAATAGTAACTACTCTGTAAGCATGCTTAGGCACACACACAAATTAAATTGACAGACTGTTATATTAATACAAACACACATACACAGGCATGCATATACACACATGGTGTTGCAATGTTAGATATTTGAAATAAATGATAGGTGACTTTTTTGCAAGCCTTCACTTTTAAAAAGTTTACAAGTTTCACTGTAATGATTATCTGGCAAAATGGTAAACTTTAATTAAAGGGGGTTTTAAATGATATAATATTGATGTCTCCATCAGCAAACACTGTTTTGGTGTTTAATAATCCAATTAGCCAGTCTTCTGCTGCCATCTAGTTGTCATTAGTTGCAATTTCTTACACAACACAGTAGTGTTTAAGTGTTATAACTATTAAAGTGTTTTTTGTCAAAACTGTTTGATTGGCATCATTAATCCCAGAGGCAAATTTGTTCAGAATGAGGAGATCTATGATATTATATGAAGATATAGTCTATAAGTGAATGTATGAGGGATTTAAGGTCATTTACTCTGGAAATATTGTGTTTTTGAGGCCTTTTTCATGGTTATAGTGCTCTATAGTTTTGAGTTTTAGTTTTATAGGTATTTGGGTTCATGCGACCACACCCCATTTTTAAATGAGCCGATTATAGCTAACCAAAGAAAATTTAATTTTTTTTTTTTAATTATTGATCTAGAGAGTCCACAGATTATTACTGCAAAAACTAGTTCACAAAAAAAGTAGGTTTTTAACATATTTGAGAATAATTCATGAAAGATTGACAGCAATGGCTCTTAAGGCAAAGTTGCTCATTATGAGGAGATCTATCACGTGATATGCATATTGTGTGGATGTGTGAAGCACCAAGTGATTACAGAGTCAAAAAACTTGTTAGCGCCAACTAGTGGCCGATTTCTTTTAGAATCCTTACAGAACTTTAGGGCCATGAGTCGAACGTGCCCACTGAGTTTCGTTCCGAACGACCTTAAAAATTCCTAAGAATTACAATAGGGTTTTAGCACTTAATGCTTGAACCCCTAATAAAAATATTTAGGCACCAAATCACCCTGAAGATTACTATTTCAGAATATTACTGCCTTCGCTTTGTTTTGTCAAATAAATAAAAAAAAATAAAAAAAAAGGAATATCTTGCCAACCCAAACCTTTGCAATAGAAGTGCATATAATTAGAAAATATTACTGCTGAATTTTCTTTATAATAAAATAAAAATTCTGAAACTATTACATAATATCAGAAAGATCCAACTATTATCTTTTAAAGATGTAATGAGGAACACAACATAAATAAATCAATAATAAAGAGACAATTTTTGAACTAAACTGACAGTGTTTCATGCAATTGCAATACAGGCATTTTTTTTCTTTTTGTACATGTTCCTCAAAAGCCCTGGCTAATTAGCCTGATAATAAATAAATTATTGATTTACATTTTATTGCACTAAATACTGAAGTTATGAAATTATGTGATTACATTTAGTATCCTGTAAATTATACAGTCAGTAAATATCAGAGTTTCTTGTAAATGAGCCTTAGCCACACTTGTGTAAGCACTAATGTAGGTTAGTGGAAAATAACTGAGACTAATCTCAGAGATACATTAAAAAATCATGTACGCCTCTCTTAATTACCTTTTCCCTTAACCTAAGTGCAATCCTGAACACCATCTCTTTGTTCCATCTCTTTTGTCCCTGCCTTTAAACATTCAGGTCAAGAGTCAAATTACGATTTGTTGTGGTTCTAGCTGACTTTTTGGTGTGTATGTGCCAACTGCACATATTGTCAAAGGTTTAGTCTTTTTAAACACGCCTGAACTTTTCATCTTTAGCTTGTTGCGTTTTTGTGTTCACACATGCCTTCGCCACTGTCTGCTAAAAAGTGTGTCGTCATTGTCACCATAGCAACTGTGTCTTGTGCGACGCTTGAACACACAGCTGTCTTTGCCAGGGTAAGCAGCAGCGTGTGTATGTGTGCGTGTTTACTTTGTGTACCGCTCCCTTTTTGGGTTTGTGTTTGATTCTTTGTGCCAGCATCTTATGTGTAATGTATGAGCTAGTTTGTGTGGTTGGGTGTGTCTCAGAGTAACAGTTAAGTGTCACTGGTGCATTAATGCATGTTTGTGACCGATATGTGTCTTGATTTCTCATCCTTTGATGTTCTTGAATTTCATGCAATTAAGAGATGAGATATATAAGGAAGAATTATAAGGTCAGTAACCTAAGAGTTAAAGGGAAAAGGTCAGTTCTGTCATAATTTACTGACCTTTCAAACCGTTCTGATATTCTGAATCATGATATGTATAAACAAAATATATATAATGGAAGTTAATGGGAATTGAAATGGTTTGGTAAGCACCATCTGATAAAATCAGATTAAAATAAAACAGCCTATTAAGGAGAGGTGTGCTATTATTTTTCAAGTAATATAGGGCCCTATGAATTCCACGATGCAGAAAATGCATACAGAATCCAGACATAAAAATGGAATTTACTGTGTAATGCGGAATGTCACAGAATTTGCCAACATTTGTATTAATAAATAAAAGTAGGTCATGCAGAAAATTAATTGGTTAAAATAAAACGAATTATTCATTTTTATGATTTAAGTTAATTACACTTCCATTTAGAGTCTTAAAATGGGAAAAAAAAATAGAATGCAGAAAAATTCAAACAGAATTGGGGAGGGGGGATTATATAAAATATAGAATTTGGGGAAAATAAAACAATAATTTTACAGATTTTACACTTATGATTTTGACCTTGTTCATGTTAAAGTAGACAAAAATGATCAAATAGCCTCCCATTAAAAAGGAACCAAATGTATTGATCTAAACACCATAGAGAGCAGTAAACAGCCTTCATGCAACCACCAGAGCATTCTAGAAACTGCATAGCAACACATTAAAAAAACACTCAGAACACCTTAGCAACGACCCGGATATATTATGCAAATGACATCAGAAAACACTGAAATCTACTTGCTTTCTCTAATTGTCTACCATGCAACAATTAAAGCATAAAGTTTAGAGCATGAAATATTGCCACATGCTGTCCGCTGGATCGTCCTCTGAGGTGTGTGTGTGTGTGTGTGTTTGTGTGTACTCTAAGAGAGCACTCCTGTAGGATCCCAAAGCTGCCCGACTGGAGCTATTAATAACTATGTCAGAGGCTGGGCAGGTTTATATATAGACTCGGCAACTGGATTTTCCCTCTCATTGCAGACAAATGAATAATGAACGAAAAAAATAGGGCTCTGCATAGGACCAGTCACTCAGGTCATCTAACTCTGTGTCTGAATATGTGTGTGTGTGTGTGTGTGTGCACACATGAGGACACAGCTGTTGCCTATGTATCTCAAGGGCTTCACAGATACAGGCAAACCTTGTCTTCCAGCTCAGGTCAGAGCTCTTCCAAGAGACACACAGAAGACGCGGACAGTTCTTCAAGGGCAGTACTTAAAACCGAACAGTATTTGGAAATAACCTGTTTTGCATTGCTATACATGTGTGCATGCATTTAAGTGCTTTGTCGTGCCATCGTTTGGTGGAAAATGTAGAAGACATGGTCTCTTCTGGTAACCATGGTGACAGTGTCACTTTCAGAGGGACGTGAAGGCGTGTTCGGCAACATTATCAGAAGCTCATCTCTCACCGCTCTCCCATTAAGTCAACCCACAACAACGAAGTCTAGGTCTGTCTGGATTCTCACTTTGATGTATTTCTTAAATGATTGCTCACATTCACATAAATAATAATGAAGGAATGTAGCAAACTAGAAGCAAAGCCTTGATGCTAGGTCATTGTAAGCAGTTGCAAAAGCATTGGTATCTAGTAGCTAGAGTGTTTTCTGAGTGGTTACTCATTATTATTCTGAGGCTGTATTACAAAAACATTGTAATTTAAGAATCCTATCTAATTAGCAGCCAAGGTAATTTCACTCAGGAAGTAGAGCACAGTGGTCAGGTTCGTAGTAAAAACACCGGTAAACAGCCCTACTTCAGTTTTGCAACTATACTTTTTTTGTGCAAAAAATGACATAATTTAACTCTAGCATTCTTCTCCCCTGACTTACATCTTCCACAATTTTAGAGAGTATCACAAAGCAAAACATATGCGAAAACTTATTTGATGTAATGAGCCTTGTTTACAATCGAGGAAAAGCACACACGTACGCAATCTGCGGTTGTTTACGCATAGATGAAAGCATACGCATGCGTTGTGATTCTCTTGAAAATGGAGGAAGACGCAATTCAGGGAAGAAGAATTGTAGAGTTAAATTATGTTCTTTTTTTGTTTTCTTTGTGGAAAAAAGTATTCGCCTCGTGTCGCAAAAAAGTGGAAGCACTGATGTCACAGACAGTTTTACCAATGTTTTTACCACATTTCTGGGTCTGGGATAATTTCAGTTGCATCCCACTGTTGAAATGACATCCCCTGACAAGCCAGAAATAAAGTTTTTATGACGTCTTTTTATGACGTCTTTTGAACATCCAGTATTGGTACTGGACGTCCAGTGACGTCTTCCAAAAGACGTCATAAAAAGTAAACTAGCTATTAAAGCTAGTCACAAATATACAAAAACACTTGATGAGAATACCTTATACACTATACACTGATCATAACAACAACAGTACATGTACAAACCACGGCAAACTGTGAAAACAAGGTTTGCTTAAAAATCTTAAATGTTGTAATAGTTTGAATATGCACAGGTAAATTGTTCCAATCACTTGGAGCTTTAAACATAAAAGCTGAAACGAGGAATAAAAAAAATAAGTCTGAAGAAAATGTCTAACTTGATAATTTGAAGAAAAAAATACAAGATGTTGCTGTAAATAACTAGGAAAATGAAAATAAATGCACTTGAAAATAAATAAAAGCCAATGAATATACCATCTTGTAAACAAAGATGGCCACTGAAGTGCATCATACATTGTACAATGATGAGTATAAAAAGAACATCCCTAAACAAATCTACTAAGTCTGTTATATGCTTAAACAATACAATAATCAAAAATTGGAAGTACAAGTTGATTTAAGTTTCTGTTTTGAACCAAACATCATAATATAAGATTTAGTTTTATTAAGTACTAATTTATTATCCAAAAGCCAATCTTGTAAAATATTAAAATCATACTGAATTTGTGAAATATCAGAATTAGATACATATATGACGGTGTCATCGGCATAGAGTTGAACTTTACAGTTATTACAACTTGACGGTAAATTATTCATATAAATAGTAAAAAGAAGTGGTCCTAGTCCTAATTAATGACAGAATTTTCATTTTTGGGTGATTTAACTTTTTAAGCTGTTACTGTAAGTACACAGTATTGTACCTTGGTCTATTTGTCAGATTTTTTAATAATTTTGTTCTTCAAATAAAAGTTTGTATTGTTGTGATTCCCCTTGTAGCTGGTTGGTTTTGGCACTTATGCACTCTAGTACTTTTTCAAATCATAAGTAAAAAATTAAATACAGCATCTTAATAATGCTTCTGATCCTTCTTACAATATTGCTATTTATTCCCCCTTTTTATCATCTGCTTGTGTAATGGCCTGTAAAAGTAAAATCACCACGTATGTTGTATGATTTGTGGTATCTTTCATGTCCTTAGTAGAAAGGGTACAGGGTGAGTTACAAGTATTTAAGGTTAGGAGATTGTTCATATACACTCAAAATCAACCACTGACGTCAATAGGATATACTGTTATTGGAGCCGTGGCCTAACATTTATTGCACTTGCTCTGGCACATTGAGTAGTACAAGTTCAAATCTGGCTTGTGACATTTTCCAATTCTGTTCCACATCATTTCTCCTTCTAGCTCCAGTATATTACACTAAAGGCCAAAAAAAGAAGGAAAGAAAGAACACAGAGTGAAAAATCTACCATGCAGGAAAACCTGTAACCTTAAAATAAAGATTTATGAATGTACCCAGTGTGAAGTATACTTACAGAATCCATTAGTACAGGACTGGCTGCTGTATGTTTGTAGGCACCCAGTCTAGAATGGTGTGGATGCTGATGATATGAGGGACAGAGACATTTACACTTTTCAAACAAACTTCTTTGTGTGACTGCCTCCTACTGAGCTTGAAGAACGTTGCCATGACAATGCTGCAGCAGCGGTTGAATGTCAGTGGTCAAGGTCAAAGGAGTTTACACTGAAGAGTCACAGAAACATCTGTACAACAAGTGAGTTATGCAGGCTTATATTAACAAATGGTGATAAATAATATGAGAAATTAGTATATGATCTTTTGTCTCTCTAAAAAATGAACAAGTGCTGAGGTTTCAGCATTAAGGCCCTATTTATTGTAAAGTGAGTATCTGTTAAGTGAAGAGGAACTAAAAACGGAAACATTAAATTAATTCAAAATGTCTAATTAATTTGAAGCAAAGCAACTGACTAGTGATATTATGAACGGATATTTGAATCCTTCACACAGCCAATTAATTTATTAAGGAGGATCTCTTTCAGAAACCAAACACCTGTGTCAATCATGACAATCATGTTTTCCTACATCTCTGGAATACAGCACTCTTAAACTAAGTTTCCCAAAAATTGAAAATTCTAGCATAAATTACTCACCCTTGAGTAGCTCCAAATTTGTATGAATTTCTTTGTTCTGCCAAACACAAAGAAAGATATTTTGAAGAAAGTATGTAACAAGGCTGTTTTGGGTCAATATTTACTTCTATAGTATCCTTTTCCTCCTCTTTAATATTAAAGGTGCTCTATGCGATGTTGCAGGATTTTAGCTCAATTTTATTTTTATCTCAAACCGTATGCATCACCCCTTGATCGTCTTGCTGTCTGCCCTCTGAATACATTGGGAAAAAACCCGCTCTCGAAAGACAACACAGAGGCTGCAATACCGAAAGAAACATTTTGGGGACCAAAACAACCGGCAAGAAGAGGTGGGGTTTAACGCGTTAAACCTCTTCTGTTAACCTCTTCTTGCCGGTTGTTTGGCTGAAGTTTGTTTTTGTTTGGTGTACGTCCTGCACCCATAGTGTTTTGCAAGATCACATAGAGCACCTTTAAAGAATAGCAGATTTCCCACCACAACTATGACAATAAAGGCACAAAGAGACAATCTCATCAGAATCACTTCCAGAACTTTTTTTTTTTCAACTGATGAATGCTACAGCATCGACATCCAATCAGAATCCATCCTGTTCTTACAAGCGCACTGTAAGTGTTTAGTGTTATACATCAGTGTCATTCATCTATCATTTCCTCTGATTTTAAGGATTACTCATGGTTAAGGTTAGGTTAAGGTGTAGGGTTATTGTCAAGACAAATTTTGGGTCAAAATCAGGACTACTGTGTACACAGAGGCAGAGATATTAATGATTTTTCTTTCCTGTGGAATTGCATGCATTTTAAATAGTTTTTACGGAATGTCCTGCTGTGCACAACAGCTTTTAGAGCTTTCACACGCATGTGTGTGTGTACGCATATGAGTATATTTGTTGTGTGTTTCTAGAGAACATCATTTGTACTTGCTTATATGCACCCCACTGTTTGTGATAATGAGCCGCTTACCTGAGACAACGCAAAGATGCTGGGATTTCTCCCTTTGCATTCTTAGCCATCTCTACTCAGGGAGTTGACCCTGTTATGCCTTCCTCAGCTTGAGTGTGTACAGACATTATTTTCAGATTATCACTTGGTCAATGACTCAATTGATTGCGCTCTGAGAATTTGTGCTGAACCCTTTTAAAATGTATTTCCCATTTAACATGCATTGCCGCTGTAGTGGACTGTCTTTTTTGTAGTTGCCCTTTTCACTTTTTAACATTATGAATACTTTGTAACGCACATGTGCACATGCATGCTTCGCGTAAAAGGCCAAGAAAATGACCTAGAAAGGATTTCTGAGCTTCAGGGTTCAGAATCACTCAGAGCTAAGTAAATTGTTGTTGCTCAGAGGTTGCTCTTTCATAGCTCAGGCGACATAATGGGCTTGCCATTTATGTTTCTTTAATTTAGGTATTTAAATGTGTCTCCATTTGAAACAAAACATACTCAAATATCCAACATTTATAGGAAAGGACGTGACATGTGGCCAGGTATGGTTTCCCATACTAGGAATTTGTGCTCTGCTTTTAACCCATCCAAGTGCACACACACAGCAGTGACAAGCGAACAAGCGCACATGCACAAACACACCGTGAACACACACCCGGCGCAATGGGCAGCCATTGCGGGGAACAGTTGGGGGAACCCACAACCTTTGGGTTACAAGTCCAACTCTCTATCCATTAGCCCACGACTGCAAAAATATGAGAATGTCAAAATCTTGTTTGAAATCTGTAGGAAGCAAATGAGAGTCTTTTTTACAAGCTTTAGCATTATTGCTCGGTAGGATAAAAACTGGCGTCTCATTTGTCATTTCTCTTATGGGAATTCTCATGTTGTTCAACTCTAATTGTTTGTTGAGTTTTAATGAGCAAAACTGCACTGCTAACCACTTTGGACCAATAAAAAACTTTATATGTCTAGTAACAGAATGTATACTAATGACATCACAAACATCCAGCTAACATTATTGGCTGCTAGACAGTAAGATTAAAACAAAAGGGGGATAGGAGCTTCTGTGTGACTTAGAGATTGCGGTTGCTGATACCGGTGTGTAAATAATCCTGTTGAAGCTCTGGCAAGCTTATAAATAAAAGACTAATCTTTGCTGTTTATAGGTTATAGGCTGTTTTTAATCGTATTACCATTTCCAACTTACCCTCATGACTCACGTGACCGCAGGGTATCATCTCTTCTTAGACACATTAATACACACAGAGAAACACCTACAAATGCAATGAGTCACAAATGATTTTCCATACTATTCATATGAAGGCAAGTCATTTAATAATACCGATAAAGAGAGATTAGCAGACTAAAATAAAAGACAGAGGAACAAGTTAAGGATACATAATTCTGTTATGTCTTGGCTGTAATATATGACCACTGTATATAAGACCATATTTATGCATACTTTCATGTAAATGTCTTTAGCTTTTTTTAAGCATAATACCTAAAAATGACTCAGCTTAGGAATCCTGAATTATGTTGCAATCACTATGCATATTTTTTAAAGTCCACTGCAATCTTATAATATAATATTTTTGTCACATTGCCTATAGTTAACTGAGTTGCTCCAGACTTTGACCAGAAGTGGCCTCCTTCTTTCCACTCCCCCAAAGAGTCTTTAAAAAGATCTGTGAGAGTTGCTTTGTCCAAGTTTCTCTTATCTCAGCCAAAGAGCTCTGCTACTCGGTCACTTGGTTGGGTCTTGTTCATTTCTCTGACAATTGTCCATCTTATTTGATACAAAAGCCTTTTAGTAGGCTTAGTAGTGTTAGAATTGTGCCAGTTTTTGTTTTTGCCATTTTGTTATAATGGATTTTATGTTTAGTTCTGTTCTGTCAGAGGTTTACAGCTTTACAAATCATTTTTCTAACTTTCTAGCTTTACTTTTTTTTCTTTCTGGAAAGGTCCACAGAGAGCTATTCTGTGTTTATGTTTTAGTTGAGAGACCTACGTAAGTGTTCCTTGTTGTGTCAATCTCTAAAGATAATTAAATACCCAATTTAGTTTAGTTGTTAGTTGTATTTATCAGGAAGTGATTGTATTACTAGGTGTTTTAGTGTAGTTTTCTCTCAATAATTACACTTTTTTGGGGGATTTAAAGAAGCCTTAGTCTTGCTGGTTATTGCATGTTCCACAACATTTCTGTTTTTCACAATAACCCTATTAATAAGCCCTATTACTCATGCATTTACTACCTTATACTGCTTTTGTGAACTAACAACACAGGTAAAACCATGACTATGCAATGTCTTGATAGTCACTAAAGATTTAGTTTTCATGTAGTTGTTTTGGCTGACAATGTAGTCACCAACTTGTTTTATACAGGGCTGTCTAAACAGCTTTCTGATATAAAGTAAGTTTCTACAAGGTTTTCAGGAAATCACAACAGTGATATAATCTCTTGCTTACAGTAACAAAGAAAAATGTATTTTCAGTCGCTATGATTTACCTAGACCTTACGCACCACTTGTTCAAGCTCATTCTCTGTTGGCCTCACTGTAATTAATCCTGATTATGCACCTATAGTGAAAATTAAAGAAGAAATCCCTTAGTGGAAACTTCATCTTCAGTGCCACCATGCATTTCTTTAGAGGGTTCATTCAGCTCTCTTTGTTTAAGCATGTTGGATGTTGGATTTCACTTAGCGTTAATAGAGGGAAAAAAATCACAAAGTATGAATGGTCTGTCAAGCCATCACAACACTGTATCCAGTGTTTTTACCAATATGTAAGATATCATGAGACAAACTTCAGTATTGAAGGTTTTTCCTGTTTTCTAATAGTGGATTTTTTGTTTGCTTTTTTGTCTCTTTCAGATCTTGGCAATCATTTCTATTTTGTTCATCGTGCTCTCCACTATCGCTTTGTCTCTTAACACCCTCCCGGAGCTGCAAGACACAGACGAGTTTGGTCAGACAACTGATAATCCCCAGCTAGCCCATGTGGAGGCGGTGTGCATCGCTTGGTTCACCATGGAATATCTTCTTCGCTTCCTTTCCTCACCAAACAAATGGAAATTTTTTAAAGGTCCTCTCAATGTCATCGACTTGCTGGCCATCCTACCATATTATGTTACCATATTCCTGACCGAGTCCAACAAGAGTGTGTTGCAGTTCCAGAATGTGCGGCGGGTGGTGCAAATCTTTCGAATCATGCGGATTTTGCGCATCCTCAAATTGGCACGTCACTCCACTGGGTTGCAGTCACTGGGCTTCACGCTACGACGGAGTTACAATGAGCTGGGTCTGCTTATCCTCTTCTTAGCAATGGGGATCATGATCTTTTCAAGTTTAGTTTTCTTTGCAGAGAAGGACGAGGATGACACTAAGTTTAAAAGCATTCCTGCTTCCTTCTGGTGGGCCACTATTACCATGACCACCGTTGGATATGGAGACATTTACCCCAAGACGCTTCTGGGTAAGATCGTTGGTGGACTGTGCTGCATAGCAGGAGTGTTAGTAATTGCCCTACCTATTCCCATCATCGTCAACAATTTCTCTGAATTCTACAAGGAGCAGAAAAGGCAAGAGAAGGCCATAAAGAGACGAGAGGCTTTAGAGCGAGCCAAACGCAATGGCAGCATAGTGTCCATGAATGTTAGAGAGGCGTTTTCCCGTGGTACAGAGCTTCTGGATGTGGTGGTCATGGACAAGGGTGAGAGATCGCAGGACAACCATCTCTCACCCAGCCGATGGAAATGGTCATCCAAGCGGGCAGCTTCAGAAACCAGTTCTAATCGTTCCTTTAACCCTGACCAAGGTTCTCCTAGCAAGGCAAGAGCTTCTAGTCCACAGAGGCTTAATGCGCAGAAACTAGAAGAGATGTACAACCAGATGGGAAAGACTCAGTCACAGCCCAACCTGAACACCAAAGACAGAGGTTCATCTCGAGCAGGCCATAGAAGGGATGAAATTGAGCTGGGAGCCTTGCCAGGTCAAGGAGGCGACCCACTTATTGGGGGTCGTGAAGGGGTTGTAGACATGAAAAGTCTGTCAAGCATTGACAGTTATATCAGCTGTGCAACAGACTTCCAAGAAAACCCACGATTCCCTTACAGTCCAGTAGGAGGACTGTCCCTCCCAGAAAGCTCTCGGTTTTCCCACAGCCCTGGTTCTGGCCTCTCTGGTCGGGTCAGTGCTAATCCGAGCTTGCAGACCACCTTGGAGCATGAGTCTATGCTCGCACCACCATGTTCTGGTGCTAAACCTCTCAACAGCGAGGGTTCACGGCAACAAGGACTTCTCGGAAACTCTCAGAAAATGCATTCGGTTAGGGTGAATCATCGCAATTGTGGAGAGGCCAGCCCATCAGGTGGTCCTCTGTCTGACAGCTCTCTTCTTTCTGACCATTCCATCCTGAGCCCGGAGGTGTCGGTCTACACAACAGCCAGTAGCAGGACTCCACCTAAGACACCCGAGAGAAAAGCACTCACCCCTGCAGTCTTCACGTTTCATGACGCATCCATCAGCAAGTACATCGATGCCGATACTGATGACGAAGAGCACTTGCGCGAAAGTAACCCATCGGAGCGTCTGCTGGGTGGCCTGAGCTCCAAGCCTCGGCTCAGTGGTTACCAGGGGGCCACCAACCATTTGGAAGCTGCCCAAAGGCTGCTCGGTCAGAACTGCCTATTCCCACTGGGAAGTAGCCCAAGTGTTGGCCATGAGAACCATGTGGCTGCAGAGAACTCACGAAGGCCTAAAGGGGACAGGGGACATTCCAGCGCATTTGATAAGGGCCTCTGAGGCCTCAGGGTCGTGATTTGGATTCCAAAGGGAGTCCAAGAAGGGAAAGAAGGCCAAGATCAGTCAAGGACTTTGGGGAAAGCAGAGACTAATGTACAACAGAGAATCATTTTACAGGCATCTGACCAGGGGGCCTACCCTGGTAACTTTATGCGGAAGAGTTCACTGGAAAACAGTGGTCATGTTACATCATTAAGGAACAGAATCTTGAGGATGTACCACTGCCTACACCTCTTGCCCTTTTCCCTCTTCTGTAAACAAGCCTGCATTGGTGCATCGCAGGGGTAAGATAAAGCCAGAGCGAATCTGGTCTACAGTTGTTTGTGAAAAGAACAGAATGTATGCTAAAGCTTAATTAGCTTGAGTCTGAACACTTACCAGACATTTAAGTCCAGATGTTTATGGTAAATCAAGGGGGACAGTCCGTCACTGCCCACGTCAGCTAGTCACTGTCCAGAGCCCACTTTAAAGATTAGCATTAGAGACATGTTATACCCTGTTTACTAGTGCGCCCTTCCCCTGTCCCCTAATAAACTGGCCTTACTTAACTGCAGTTATGGGTCTGCATACAGTATGAGTGCTTGTGTGCAAGTGAATTTGAGATAGGGAGGGCTGATGGTATGATAATGTGCACGTATAAAATAATTAACATTCCTGCACACAAGCTCACTCTCCACATGGTGTGTAATTCTACTTGATTAATTTATTTTTATATAGACATGAAGATTATCTTTAGAAGTCTCACATATTTCTTGTCTCATATTCATCAATATAAGAATAAACCGTAAATTGTTTAATTGAAAGAGACCAAAATCTGTTTAAATTTATCTACCCTAATTTGCTTGTGTGTCATCTTTATGATTTATTTTCCCCAGTTTGGCAGATTTTAAAGGGATAGTTCACCAAAAAAATGAAAATTCTGTTTACTTTGTCTCATTTAAGAATATTTTGTTTGTTTGTTGGTTTTTGTACAGCCAGTGGGGTCCGATGTTCTTAAGACCCAAATATTCTTTAAAATATCATCTTTTGTGTTTCACAGAATAAAGAAATGCATACAGCTTTAAGTGGGTGAGTATATATGACCAAATTTTCTTTTTTGCATTAACTATCCCTCTAAAATGTATGGGTGTTGTCATCTAATTACTTAAAATGTGCTTATTGCTGTGCTTTCATGTGTAATATTGTCTTTCAACAAGTCCATGTTTGACTGCTTTTTTAATCATGTAAAAAACAATAACGTAGCACATGCATATTCGCACCCCAAACCGAAGCAACAATGAGAACAAATGGACAACACATACCTCGACAAGTTGTTACCAGATATTGGTAAATAATGAAAGGCTATAATTAAATCCGACCAAGAAACTACTGAAAACCTTCAGGTCAATTCAACATTTCAGTTCAAATGACCAGTTTCATATAGCAGTATATGCTCAAACACAAATATTCTGAATATAAGAATAAATATATATTTCTAAAGTATTTTCTAGATGATCATACAAAGTGAGGGAGATGGTCTCATACTTTTGCATTGCCAGGGAGAATGTTTATTTTAAAATATATGATTTGATAACAGGTTTTATGGGACCTTTTGTGTCCTCAATTGTAATTCAGGCTCAACATAAAAGATATGACCAAGATGACCACCAGTTAATCCCAAACATTTACCCCTTTTGATAGAGAGCTCTGTAATACAGTACATAATGCATGGCCATGTTTACCCTCTGAATTTAATACGGTCTTTTCATACTGCACAAACTTAATATCCTTAAAAGATTAGATTGTTATCTCCAACATCTGCACCATTCTGTATCCACATGCATACGCATAGTCCAGCATGTATTCACAGGTATGTAGACAATGTCCTGAAGACGACTATATCCAGTTTCCATGGTGACCACAAGCCCCCCCTGCTAGCGCTCGTATCCAATTTGAAAACCGGGATAGCGAGGGCTAAATTAGATCAAAATCATACACTCAATTGCATCTGTGTCAACAAATAGCATCACTAAAAGTCACATAGTCAGAATGTACTCGTCTTTTAGAATATGTATGTGTGTGCATGTGTTATCAGGGGAGTGCGAAGATGATGGGGGGAAACTCTGCCTCTCCCGAGACTTGTGAGTGTGTGTACGCTTCCATCCTTGTCTCAACGATTTTAGCTGAGTTGAACTGAGGTGTGAACGGAATACCAATTTTCTGCAAGAGAGCGGGAGGAGGGTGTGATTGGGAGGAAGATAAAAAAAATCTGCAAGTGAGAGGGATCTTCCCTCTCCCCTTAATAAAGAATAATTTATGAATGCAACGATGTGTACTGCTTACTGTAATGGTGGGAAAGGAAGCTGCATTCGGAGTGCTAAGGTCCCTTGCTCCACTTGTGGTCTTTTATGTGGATATTATATAATATCCATGATTTGTTGAGTGTATGCTCCGCCTTTAATGCCCTGTTCATTCAGTAGATTCAAATGGAGAGAATATAACAGTAAGATATGACTTCACTGAAGCCATTCAAAACTCTCTATACTGTATCGGTGTTAGGCTGTGCCCTAAAGTGAATGTTTTGTCACCTGTTTTTTTGTAATGATCCATGGGTGAATCGCACAAAGAAATATCGGACAAATCTGACACAAAAATCAAAAGAAAATTATTTAATGTGTATTTTGTAAAATGATTTCAGCACATTTTCACCCCCCAAATTACATAATTTTACCCCCCACACTTTATATATAATATAAAAATGAAAAAAAAAAAATTATATATATATATATATATATTTTTTTTTTTTTTAAATCTTTTTTTATTTATTTATTTTTTTATAGAATAGTCGACATATGCAGACATTTAGGGGGTGAAAATCAGTGGAAAATGTCCTTAATTTGTCAAGTAAACAATGTTATAATTCAAAACATTTTACTTGCTCTTAATATGCCTTTCATTTTCTTTATGCAATATGTAATACCATGTTTTTCCTTTGAATTACAGAATGCAGAATTTGTGAGATTCACCCCCATATAGTCCATGTGAATTGCTCAGAGATATCAGAGTTTAGCATATGTTGTATTATTGCTGATATATGTTCTGCAGATGTCATTAGTAAAGTCCCACAGGAACACTTGCAGTGCTGTGTGCATAGAGCATTTACAAAGATTAGAGTGAATTATATATGGGTGATTATTTTGGGGATATTTTTGACACCAGTCTACAAACAGTGATGACAATCAGTAATTTGAGTCCAATGTCAGTGTCTTATTGGATGGTTTGAAGGCATTAAAGGTGTTTTGTCTAAAATACCCACCAACACGACAGGTTGCAGGTTGCAATTCATCATGGTACATTTATAAAATCCTTCAAATTAAGTGGTATTAAAATTTCTCATAAACGTGTCAAACTGTTGTGATTTTGTTATTTTTGGTTAACAGTAACATGTATTAAATAATCGCCACTTTGACTTTTAATTCAGTTGATTATTAAACAAAGGGTTTGTGATGATTCATGTATTTAATTTAATTGAGAAAGCACAAATAAGATTTATTTGATTTATCTTGTTTTCTTATGAAATTGTACAATAACAGTGGTAACTAGAAGTATGAAATTTAGCAAGTATTTCACGATTGAAAGAAATTACCGGAAACATCCATATAGAATTTCCAGGGAACTAAAAAAAAAAAAAAGAGAGCACTGTTTACAATCCCTCCCTTGCCCTAAATCTTCTACAATGTTGTTTGTAGGTCTAAAGGCTGTTTGTTTTGTAATCTTTCTACCTGTTGACTTTCTATGCCGTTGTTTCTGTATGTGTGTTATGTTGTTAAATGCATGTCGTACCTCTGAAGCTGTAACTTGTTCTGTATGTGACAAAAAGCCAATTACTTGTCTTGTATAGGAAAAAGAGCCAAAAATGTGTCAACATGTCCTGAAATCTTTTGATTTCTTTGCAGTATGAAGACGAGATATCCCCTCCCCCCTTGGTTGGCTGGAAATCAAATAAATGATACAGATTATAAATTTTACCTAATATTCTGTGTTGTCATTATAGTTTACACGCACAAACTTGAATGGCGTACCCCTACAGGCCCCTAGAATACCTCATTCACACTTAGAAGTCATTTGCTCTAAAGAAAAATGACAAAAACAACCTAATACTTTTATTTACTGCTTTTAATATATTACTGGTTAAAATGAATTATTACTGCTGAAAGCAATAGTCGCCCATAAATGAAAAGATTTGGAGAAATTTAGCATCAATTCACTTGCTCACCAAATAATCCAGTGCAGTGAATGGGTGCCGTCAGAATGTCCAAATATCAGATAAAAACATCTACAAGTAATCCACATGACTCTGGTCCATCAGTTAACATCTTGTGAAGTAACTAGTTGTGTGTTTGTTAGAAACAAATTATTTCTTACTGTAAATCATTGCTTCTGGCCAAAATACCAGTCTTTAATTCATAATAGTGATTCCTCCTGTGAAAAAAGTCCATCTTCTGTTGTCCTTTCACATCAAAATTCACCAACATGTTCGCAAAATGTTAACTGATAGACTGGAGTCGTGTGATGTTTTTATCAAATGTAAATGTGACGGCACCCATTCACTGCAGAGAATCCATTCTTGAGAAAGTGATGCAGTGTTACATTTCTCCAAATCTGAAGATGAAAAAACATACACATCTACATCATGGGTGGCCTAAGGGTGAGGGAATTGTCAGAAGATTTTAATTTTTGGGTGAAGTGTTCCTTTAATCATAATACGATGGCCATTAGCATTAGTCTTTCGTGACTAAATGGGAATTAACTGTGACTAATATTGAATCTTCTTGATAACGCACTGTAATAGGGTATCAACTGTATCATTTGCCGTACAAGCCTAGAGGTGGCCTGACCTACCAAAATATTCTCTGCACATTCTACTGTCACTTGTTTAGATGTGTGAAATTTCATGACCCCATTTAGGCTGATTGAAGCGTGCGAGTTAGATGAAGAGAAAACTGTGTACAGTAGGACAGGAACAGGAGTCTCGCCGATGGACCCGTCTCCACAGACCTCTGCACCGAGAATTCCCCACGGCTTGCCACTGCAGAGACAAGCTCCTAAGAGTGAGAGAGCGAGAATATGATGGGAAAAGATGATAGAGGAAGACAGACAGAGTGATAGGTATCGCTCTGACTGTTGTCCTTGGGCTAGGTTAAGAGTCCCAACCCTACCTCATGAATGATACAAGAATTTTATGAGTCGGTTAATGTGAAATATTGTTATAGTATTATTAAAAACACTATATAAAAAAATACACCAGCATCGTTAGGTTTTTATATTTAGTGCAGATAGGCAATTGCTCTCTTTTTATTAAAAAATATAACAAGGCTCCAAATGAGTGCACAAGTCTTAAAGCAGTACAGGATATTTTAGCTTGTGAATATTTAAAGATGTGTCATGGTTCCCTCTAGTGGCCAAGATCTAGTCGTAGTAGTAATTTTTTATTTGTTTTATTTTTATTTTTTATTCATTTTTATTATGAATTACATGAATTCTCATGTGAACATTTTTGATGTCTTAGGGCAATACTTTTGAAACAGCTATTTAAATATTTTAAATTCTAAATATTATTGTTTGTTTTTATAAAATGAGGGGAAAGTCTAAATTATTGCACTTAATTTGAATTGAGACTAGATAAACTAAATAAATAAACCATTTATCTAGAAAGGTCTCTGCACTTACCCGTCCTGCCCCATGTTCTCCCCATCCCCGGAGCAGAAACTTTGGCCCTGGGCCAGTGCTGGTGGTTGGCACTCCACACACACCTGATGCCCCTCCTTCAGGTACCGCATCCAGCGAGTGTGTGGTCTGAAACTGTGTTGACAACCTGCCGTCAGGGACATGAGCTTGAACTCCACACAGTAACTGACGTGTGCACATACAGACACAAAACACACAAAAAATTACACATACACTATATACAGTATAGAAACACTCATCGGCCACTTAATTAGGCACACCTGTCAAGCTGCTCGTTGATGCAAACTACTGATCAGCCAATCACATGGAGGCTACTCAATGCATTTAGGCATATTGACATGGTCAAGACAAAACGCTGCAGTTCAATCTGAGCTTCAGAATGGGAATGAAAGGTGATTTAAGTGAATTTGAACATGGCATGGTTGTTGGTGGCAGACGGGCTGGTCTGAGTATTTCAGAAACTGCTGATCTTCTGGGACTGTCACACACAACCATCTCTAGGGTTTACAGAGAACGGTCCGAAAAAGGGAAAACATCCAATGAGCAGCAGTTCTGTGGGCGAAAATGCCTTGTTGATGCCAGAGGTCAGAGGAGAATGGCCAGAGTGGTTCTGATAGAAAGGCAACAGTAACTCAAATAACCACTCGTTACAACCAAGTTATGCAGAAGACCATCTCGGAATGCAAAACACGCCGAACCGGGCTACAGCAGCAGAAAACCACACCAGGTGCCACTCCTGTCAGCTAAGAACAGAAAACTGAGGCTACAATTCACACAGGCTCACCGAAATTGGACAATAGAAAATTGGAAAAATGTTGCTTGGTCTGATGAGTCTTGATTTCTGCTGCGACATTCGGATGGTAGATTCAGAATTTGGTGTCAACAACATGAAAGCATGGATCCATCCTGGTGGTGGTGGTATACTGGTGTGGGGGACACTTTCTTGGTACACTTTGGGCCCCTTAGTACTAATTGATCATCGTTGCAACGCCACAGCCTACCTGAGTATTGTTGCTGACCCTGTCCATCCCTTTATGACTACAGTGTACCCATCTTCTGATGGCTACTTCCAGCAGGATAATGCACCATGTCATAAAGCTCCAATCATCTCAGACATGTTCTTGAACATGACAATGAGTTCACTGTACTCAAATAGCCTCCACGGTCCCCAGATCTCATTCCAATAGAGCACCTTTGGGATGTGGTGGAACAGAAGATTCACATCATGAATGTGCAGCCGACAAATTTGCAGCAACTGCGTGATGCTATCATGTCAATATGGACCAATATCTCTGAGGAATGTTTCCAGGACCTTGTTAAATCTATGCCATGAAGGATTAATGCACTTCTGAAGGCCAAAGGGGGTCCAACCCAGTATTAGCAAGGTGTACCTAATAAAGTGGCCGGTGAGTGTATTGGATAAGTCTGTTTTTTTTTTTTTATTTATACTATTGACAAGGATGCACTGAAATGATCAAAAGTCACATTAAAGATTTGTAAGGCTTGCAAATATAAACGCATTTTATTTAAGATAAAAGTTGCTGTTCTGAACTTTATATATTCCTCAAAGAATCCTAAAAAATAAATATATCATGGTGTCCACAACAATGCTTAGCAACACAACTGTTTTCAGTGTTTATAATAATAATATATGTTTACTGAGCACCAAAGTAGCATATTAGAATGATTTATGAGGGATCATGACATTAAAAACTAGATCCTGAAAATTCAGCTTTGCATCACACAAATACAGATTTTCAAATATAATTTCAAATATATTAAATTAAATTATGTGATGCGTCTACCTTAATTATATTTAAATTATATAAAAACTTAGTTACTTAAAATGTTATTAATGTTTCACAATAATACGTTTTATTGTATTTTTTGATACAATAATATGTGAGATGGATACCAAGACCATTTTTGTTGCTTTTTTAGTGTTGGATTGTCAAATCTTACCCTGTGATATTGTTGTCCAAAATCTCCCTCTTTTTCCTTGCATTTCCATAGCCACCCGTGGTGATGAGAGCTGGGACTGAGACAGAGGAGAAGGTTAAAGATTAAGGAAGAGAGATTTTAATGCATATGTGCCCCCATCCTTCACCTTCAGTCTCATAAGAAGGTACAACTCATTTTCAAAAAGCACATGGTTGCTCAGGATAACAGGCGACATTTAGATTGCTGCTTTAGTGCCTAGAGAATACGCACTGACAAAGATGATTATAGTACACCATTTGATTACAGTCAGAACCAATCTGTGTACTGATAATGTGATTATATAAGATAAATATTGTCTACTGTGGAGTCCATCAAAGTGTAACAATTCAATGGAAAAATAATGGTTGTATAAATACATTTAAGATGCTTAATGGATCATAAGGGCTGACCTCAGATCTTCTGAGTTCCTATCCATTGTTGATTATATGTGACATTTGTGTTGATGGATGGCAAATGGCTTTGCTCAAGCTTTAGTGCACATATGCATTAATTCCTTTGGATTTCCATACCTAGTGATTGTAGGCAGGGGCCGTGCTGGTCGTGATACTCCGCACAGCCTGCGGTCTGGTGTAGAGATGGACAGGGTTTGCCTCCATTATGTGCTTCCTGAATCACCTGTCTCTGTCTGGTGCGCAGTGTGGGTTTACATGGCTCCAGACAGCCAGACCACCCGCTCCATTCACTCACCACACAGGATACGGCTAAAACACACACATATAGCAGATGTAGAAGCTAAAGCAATGATAAACAGCAGCAGCAACATAAAAAAAGTGTCATGTCATACATTTTATCACCACCAAAAAGGTTTTTTGCGACCATTTCACCCTCTCCCTCTGAAACTACACAGGCTTTTTTGCTGTTGTTTTTGTTGTGCCTTTAAGGCCTCTTTGCATATGAAATGAGGTTTAGTGTCTCCAGTGTAGTTTTTAACTGAACCATTACACATTACACTGTGACAGTTTTGCAAAACAGTCTGCACTAAAAAGATGTTTGAAAGCTTTTGTCCTCTAGTGCATTAAATAATGAAAAGCGGAAACATTTGTAAAAGTACTACAGCGAGAGGTTTTCAAAGGCCAAAGAAACTTTTTGTATGGATGCATGCAACAATGCCTACTCACTACATTCTGTATAAAATGAATACTCCTGCTGCCAATAAATATTTAATTCAAAACTTGTGTAAAATAAAAAAATAATTCTAATAATAATTATATATATGCATTCATATTCATTTATACACTTCAAAATAAATTATTATTTTAAGTAAGGATGCTTTAAAGGAATTTTTTCAACTTCTGTTTTATCATAAATGATTAAATGTTTCTTGAGGACAAATGATAAATGTTTCTTGAGGACCAAATGAGTTTAATATTAATTTATAATGATTTCTATGGGATCCTGAAGACTGAAGTAATGATTTTGAAAATTCAGCTTTGCTTCACAGGAAAGAATTACATTTTAATAGACAAAAAAAAAGTTATAATATATTAATAAAATATAATTTTAACATTTTATACTCACTGAAATCTTGATGTAACAAAAGTGTTTTCATTTATTTTTTTCTTTGTATTATTAATATTGTTATATTTTCTGAAAAATACATTTTAAATACAAAGCTCTGGGAAAAATCTAATACAATCCCATGCATAGTCTGTTTTATCTATATATAGCATCTGAAAAATATAAGATTTTAGAAACCTGGACAGGCAAAGTCATAGTCTTGACAACAGTCCAATGTCGTCTTGCATGCCTGGTCGCAGTAACATTCCCCATAGGAGCGATCTTTCCTCCAGTCTTCAGTAATACATGACTGGTTTTGTCCAGTGCAACACAGTCCCGTATCCTGACAACCTCCTTCGCTCTGGGACACTAGTGTTACCAGCAGAGCAAGGTAAAAAACCATCCATGAGCATCTGGAGCTGCACGCTGACATGATAATGAGCAGCCTGAAAATGTCGCTCCCCACATCTGAAGAACTCATGCATGTAATTGACTTCTACATCTTCTACCTCTGAGCTGGACTGTGGCATTTACTGGGCCTGTTTTAGATGACATGCTTCACTCAGTCAGAGAATTTGGTTTTGAATTTTTTGCCTCATGGCACCCAGACAATTGCTTAAAATGTACTTAGGCCATCTGAGATGAGTGTTTTCTTCTTCAGAGTTTTAGCATTACATCCGTTTGCTCACCAATGGATCCTCTGCTGTGAATGGGTGTCGTCAGAATGAGAGTCCAAACAGTAATCCACATGACTTAAATCCATCATCTTATGAAGTGAAAAACTGCAGTTTGTAAGAATCCATCATTAAAATGGTTATAAAGAATGAGACGCCAAAAATCACGGGCTTGTATTATTTACAAAGATTTAAGGTAATGAATGACCTTCAATATTTTGCACTTCAAATGTAGGCCTATATAAGTGTATCTAATGTATGCAAGTTTGTTTTGCATATACAGTTAGATCGTTTTTTATGGTTGACGACCCTCTTCGGTGTTTCCTTAGCTGGCCAGGATTGCCCACTGATGCTGAAACAAGTGAAAAGAGAGGATTAAATTAATTCCTGTAGCTAGGGGCTATTCATGCAGAAAGAACAATACCATAGGCACTGCTGTAATGTAGGGCCTCATATATTCACATTCTCATGTCTCATATGTAGAGACAGAGGGACTTAATATTTATGCAAGGGCATATATGATGTTTGTGTAAAATAAATGCAGTTTTGATACCATTAATGAAGAATATGTACACATATAAAGCCACTGGGCTTTGAGAATTATTTTTGTCTCAAGTATCATTAATGTATAACCCAGTACATCCATTGTGATTAATTTAAAGCAATATATTGATTCTATTTCTTTTTCTTATAAATTATTATCTTAAAAAAATAGTTGCGATCATGCGATTATCGGTAAGTAATTGTAGTAGTGGCACTAGTAGAACTAGTTTGACAACATCTGCAGGTTTGAAAAGCATGTATTCATTATTATTATGATTTATCATTATTATTTTTTTTTTGTGTGTGGTTTAGGGATCTCAATAATTTTCCATTATTTATGTAGCTTGCTGAAAATTAATTGGGTTTAATCGGGCGCACGCACCTGGACCGCACCTAACTTAACTTCCGGCCTGTGTTTGTTGAGAGGTCTGGTTAGTGTCACAGGCTACAAACGCATCTAATAATAAGTAATGAAGTTGGTCTCAGGTTATTGTGCTGTGGGATGTTTCCCAAACATTTATTTATTTGTGGTGACCTGCCATGATATAAAAACCGACCGACAGAAGGCTTCATTGAATAAACATGAGCACGTAACGTTAATGCACGTTTAAAAATTAAACAGAGGCTATATTTTTATATCACTGTATTTCTGAAGAAAGACTGCAGAACAAACAACTTTTACCGGCACAAACAAATGAGACTATGCGGGGTAAATTTGGAGCATGCTGAATGACATGAGAATCACCTTTAAATAAATATTTTATATCTAACAAACCAAAGCACTACAAAGGGAAATTTTTACAGCACAAACGACTGAGACTATTTTTGCACCGATTTGCGTAGGGTGGGGAGCTAACTTCATGGAGATCGCGCATGGACCGCGTACGAAGCCCGTAGACCAGTGGTCTCAAACACAATTCCTGTAGGGCCACAGCTCTGCAGATTTTAGCTCCAACCAGCTCCAAATCACACCTGCTTGTAAGTTCCAGTGATCCTGAAAACCTTGATTAGCTGAACCAGGTGTGTTTGATTATGGTTGGAGCTAAACTGTGCAGAGCTGTGGCCCTCCAGGAATTGAGTTTGAGACCAATGCCATAGACGGTGAGTTGGCGCTAATAACCGGCTTTGGAGGATCCCTGGGCCACCTTTTCACCCTGGAGATTTCGAAGCACGGTGTGGAAGTGGTGCTGTGGGACATCAACGGAGAAACTAATGAGGACACAGTAAAGCTAGTGAGAGCGAGAGGGGAGCAGGCACCCGCGTAAGAGGGGCGTAATGTGACAAACAGGGAAGAAGTGTAACGAACAGCCGACCAGGTACGGAAAGAGGTTGGATCTGACCTACTTGGTGAACAAACCCCGGTGAGAGATCCTGGACAATCCTGATGCCATGTGGAGAGGACTCTGAAAGTAAACTGTCATGCTTTCTTCTTCTACCCTCCGGCCAGCTAAGATATAGACAAGTTTCTTTATCAGAACAGTATGAAGACATCACTTGCTCACCGGATCTTCTGCAGTTAGTCCAAAGAACTGATAAAAACACAACAATAATCCACAAATAACCAGGCTACAGTCCATCAGTTAAGTTTGTAAGAAACAAATAAATTATTAAAGGAATAGTTCACTCAAAAATTAAACTTCTGTCATCATTTACTGACCCTCAAGTAGTTCCAAACCTGTATGATTTCTTTGTTCTGCTGAACACAAAGGAAGAAAGTTTATACCCAGGCTGTCTTGGGTCAGCAGTTGGCGGCTCTACATTGAATTACTCCCTGGATGAGACCACCTATTAGTACAAAGAAATTTATAGGCTACAGGTTTGGAACTACTTGAGGGCGAGTTAAATTTCAGTAAAAAAAAAAATCAGTAAATTGTTTCATTATTTTCAGTAGTTTTAATAAATTATTTTCAAACAGTATAGTAACACTAAGGTCATGGGTTGAACTCTTAGGGAATACATGAGCTGTATATGTTACATTGAATCTTTGTTACTTTGGATAAAATGTATAAAAGTAATAAGTAACAAAAAAATGTCAATAGACTACAGAAATGAAGACTGTTAAAAATATCCTCAAATAAAACAATTCATTAATGAGCCTACAAGCGGAGACTGATGAGAATGAATAAATTGGCAAGTGAACATCTTGTGCTATCGACATACATTCTGTATTCATGCCAAAGTTTGAAAAATAGATGGATTAAAAATAAAAAAAGCTACTTTGCCTTCATTGTATTACTGATATGCATAGATCTCATGATGTGGGAATTACCTGATTTCATCCCTTTTTAGCCTCATTTACAGGCCTTCTCTGATGTAAACATATTATTCTCATATGAAAGTCTTACTCTGATCCGCTTAATGCAAATAACCGTGAACATGTATGATCGGATTACGCTGATGTGTGCACTGGATGCCAACCAGTGAGGGTGATACTCTGGTTCTTCGCAATTTATATATGTATTCAATAGGCAGACATTTCTATGCAAAGGCAGATTACAATCCATCTATTTTTAGTGATTATCGTCGTTCTGATTACAGAGACCGTCTCTGCATTTGATAAATAAACAGTTTAATCTCATCATTATACAGTAGTCAGCATTCGAAGTGGATCATAAAAGTTCATCAAAGTTGTCCTAAGACAAGAATAGGTATTGTTTTTGATTTTAGGACAACTTTGATGTAAGGTTTTGAACCACTTCGAATGTTGACTACTGTACATTACCATCACTCTATTCTCCTATTTGATAATTGTCAGTGCTTTGCTGCAATCTGTATTGTTAAAAGCGCTATATAAATAAAAAGTGATTGATTGATATTTCATCAGTGTGTTTGTTCCCAGAGAATCCAATCCATGTAAGTTTTTGATTTATCATTTGAGCAACCTATTGGAGAGTGCGATTAATTTTTTTTTATCTCTTTTTTATCTTTTATTCTTTATTTTATTTTATTCATCCTAATGTCATTCCAATGATGTTATGTTTTTGTGGGAAACAATCTGATGACTTTGGAAGAATATTCATAATGCCAGTGGATCTCAAGATCCAAAAAGACAAAACCGTCTGCCAGAGCTCTGAAATAACAATTTCATTTGAATAACTTTGCTTGTGACGTGACGGAACGTCTGAGAAATCTCATTCCTAACCGAACAGAATGAGATTTCAGAACTTTGCCTGAGGGGAAATACGTCTTAAATTTCAATCTCTTCCTTGCACAAAGCTATCGTTTGTTTTCAGAAATGTGAATAATATTAAATAGTTTAATTGTACTGTTATGGTGCTTTTCATAGAGCTGTATGAAGATTCTTATAGAAAATTCTTAAAAGTTTAGGGTAATCTATGCATTTTAAGTGTTTGGGGTCAGTAAGATTTTCTCTTTTAATGTTTTTGAAGAATTCTCGTGCTCAAAGCATTTGCATTTATGTGATCAAGTAATATTGTAAAATGTTACAATTTGAATTGTCTTCTATTTTAATATATTTTAAAGTGTAATTTATTCCTGTGATGCACTGCTGAATTTTCAGTATCATTACTCCAGTCTTCAATGTCACATGATCCTTCAGAATCATTTGTGGTAAATAATCATTGATAATACTTTTGATTTTCTAGCCATGAACAGCATTTTCAAAGAGCAGATGCTGGTGTGCAGACTGACCTAGCTGCCCTTTCTGGCCAGAGCATGACTGCACACCAACATCAACATGCTTGACTTAACTCTTAATTCCATTCATACTGACCACAGTAAGTTATTCTGTCTCTTTATGGCACCACACATATTCTTGCTGCTTTTATAATAGCAAACCTTGACACACTACACATTAGGTTTTTTTTTTCTCTTAACTGAAATCTTGCCTTTGTAATGGGTTTCCATGGGAATCCAATTCTGTGAAATGTCTCTTTCTGGGTTTAGTCAATTGTATGTATGCATTCACTAATTCCACGAGGAAGAAAAGAACAGCTGATGGTGCCATAAAGGCTGCTTTAACATCTGGCATGCTATTTGTCCGACTGGTCTTTTTTTGAACATCTGCAGCAACTAATGTGTGAAATTCTTATGAATTGGATATATGGGTATATTATAAATACACACACACTCACACACACTGGGTACAGAGTATTCAGACCCCCTTAAATTTCTCACTGTTATATTGCAGTCATTTGCTAAAATCATAAAAACTACTTACACATACTGACAGAAATTAATTATTGACATTTTTGTAGTTATATTAAGAAAGAAAAACTGAAATATCACATGGTCCTAAGTATTCAGACCCTTTGCTCAGTATTTAGTAGAAGCACCCTTTTGATCAAATTCAGCCATGAGTCTTTTTGGGAAAGATGCAACAAGTTTTTCACACCTGGATTTGGGGATCCTCTCCAGTTCTGTCAGTTTGGATGGTAAACGTTGATGGATGGCAATTTTTAGGTCTCTCCAGAGATGCTCAATTGGGTTTAAGTCAGGGCTCTGGCTGGGCCAGAGTTGTTGTGAAGCCACTCCTTCACTCTAGCTGTGTGCTAGAGTGCTAGAGGGTCATTGTCTTGTTGAAAGATAAACCTTCGGCCCAGTCTGAGGTCCTGAGAACACTGAAGAAGGATATCCCTCGATTGCAACCAGTCGTTCTGTCCCTGCAGCTGAAAAACACCCCCACAGCATGATGCTGCCACCACTATGCTTCACTGTTAGGACTGTATTGGACAGGTGATGAGCAGTGCCTGGTTTTCTCCACACATACCACTTGGAATTAAGGCCAAAAAGTTCAATCTTGGTCTCATCAGAGCAGAGAATCTTATTTCTCACCATCTTGGAGTCCTTCAGGTGTTGTTTAGAAAACTCCATGCATGCTTTCATGTGTCTTGCACTGAGGAGAGGCCACTCAGCCACAAAGCCCTGACTGCAGTGATGGCTGACTTTCTCCAACTTTTTCCCGACTGCATCTCTGAAGCTCAGACAGAGTGATCTTTCAGTTCTTTTTTACCTCTCTCATTAAGACTGTGCTCTTAGGAACCTTAGGTGCAGCAGAATTGTTTTTGTAAGCTTGGCCAGATCTGTGATCTTCTGTCTCTGAGCTCTTCAGGCAGTTCCTTTGACCTCATGATTCTCATTTGCTCTGACATGCATTGTGAGCTGTA
>JAUYWG010000039.1:16638230-16648275 GCA_034779775.1 Enteromius afrohamiltoni | reverse complement strand
TAAAATATTTTTTTTTTGTTCACTACATCAAAAAATTCATTTAATTGATGTACTCAAGGTTAAAAATCAATGGAATTTCTATTTTTTTTTTCTTTAAAGAAACAGTTAAATGTTAAAATATAATATCAATGACTCACTGTGTCTGAAAGCAGCTCATGTGATTGCACATTTAATGTTTAAAAAAAAAAGAAAGAAAAGAAAATAACAGATAAAGCAAATACTGTTTCTGGACTGTTTCAACCCAGCTTCTAACACACCTGCCTGTATTTGTAATCCTGAACACTTTTGTTAGATGCTTCAGGTGTGTTTGATTAGGGCTGGAGCTCAGCTCTCACTTTCTGAACTGAGATTCGACTATTGAATAACAAAATTAAAAAAGTAATTGTTAAAAGTTGATCTCTCACTTTTTTCCTTGCAATTTCAGAGATGTCAGAATTGCAAGATGTACACTGTTTTTGTGGGGTGGTGGAAACAAGCTTTCATACAGATTAGTTTTGATAATGTGGGGATGAAGACTTTTTTTGTTTAATTAAGGAGATAAAGGGAAAAACTGGACGTACACTCTGAGCCCTTGTAGATCCCACCTGGGTTCTTGCCTGGGTGGCGGGGGCTTCTGTGACTGGGTTTGGGGAGAGTGGTTTGGGCGAGAGCACATGTTGCTGCTGAGTGCTGGGCTTTTTTGATACTGGTCCCCTCTGCGTCCCAGTGCTGATCCCCCAGAGTTAACCGCACTGAGAAAATCTGACCAACACAACAATCAGAAGTTCAGGCAGAGACAGTTTTGTATGCGTGTGTAGAGTAAAGCATCAAGACTTACCTTGGAGTGGGCTGGTCCTTGTTCACTGAGTAGCTTATATTCAGGTTGGATCTTATTGTAACGGGCTAACTCATTTACCAAACACATAGGGGTCTTCTCTTTAGGGTTTGCCATGTTAGATACTAGAGAACAACAATTAAAGATTAAATCAAGAAAGAACCATTTTAAAAAAACTCTTCCAATTCAAGAAATTACTTTTGCTATCAGGCCATAACCAAGTCCAGAATGATTCTTTTAGTTTGTTTGGTTTTGAGAAATTATTTTTGCTCACCAAGCAAACGCTCATCAATGATGACAACAGTTCTGCTGCTTAATTTTTTTTAATGAACACTAGGAAAAAATATTTATTTAACATAGACATATTTGGTACCATTATAAATATATTTACTGATTTTTGATTAATAATAAGCATCCTGGCTGGAAAAAAACAAACATTTAAAAATCCCAAACTTTTGAACGGTAGCATTCATTTTTTTAGCATGTTTGAGATAAAATACCATTTTTATAATAATATTTGAATAGAAAAAAAAACAGCATTTATTTAAAATATCAATGTTGTATTACTGTCAAATTTGACAAATGTTATGAATTCTTGCTGAATAAAAATAAAATTCTCTTTCAAAAAATAAAAGTCATTTTACTGCCCCCGAAATAGTACTGTTTTTTTCACTATATCTTGAGATAAAAAGATTTTTTGTAACCATTGTTGTCAGATTTTACGGCTGAATTCAAACATATTACAGAAAACTTTTAATATGACCGTTCTATATGGGCCTGAGCATAATTTATATTTCAACAGTCAAGTCCTATATAATGCATCACCCACCTGTGGGGTTGCAGAAGGGCGTGGCGGAGGCGGAAGGCAGGGCAGAGTTTCGGAGCGGGTGACTGGCACTCTCTGAGGGTAAAGAAGCAGTTGCACAGGGTATGCTGAACCCAGGTTGGGGCGGGGCAAGCTGTAAAGGGGCGGCACTGGGTGTAGGGTTGCCAGGCGACTGGAACTGAAGCTGTGACATTCTGATTGGCTGGTAGGAAGGTGGGTTGTTTGAATGACCAGGTATAGACTTTGCAGTCAGACAGGAAGAGAACTTCACAAAGAAGTGTTATATGAGAGAGAGAGAGCAACACGGTGAGGGTCTGTATAATGAGGGACGACTGCAAAGCTTTACCTGCAAGAGAGGAAAAATTTAAAAGATTGTAATTATCTCCCCTTTTTGTCTTATTAAGATAATATTAAAAGTTAATTAATCAGGTAAACCCAAGTTGCTTTAGTCCAGTAAATTTTGTCTTGAAATATTAACAAGAACATAAAAGTTATTAAGTCATAAAAATTATTAAGGAAATACTGTGTGGCACAAACTAAAGGTGGATATTTTTATACTACGAGCCTTTTACTTTAAAAAAATCAACTGTAAATCAAAAGACTCGGTTTATGGTGTTAATGTAATAATGTAAAAAAATGGAATAAAACAGCATATTGCAGTAACATGGCAACAAGCTCTTATTGGCTGACAATTCCTGGAAACCTGTTTACCAGCACGAGATCAAAAGACACTGTCCTTGCAAAAAAGTTGTGGCAAAAATTAATGCATTTTCATTTAGATTAAACCGATTATTTGACAAATGAACATTAGCACGCACATAATTATGTATAAGTATGTGCATTATAATCTGACCTACTGCACTTCGGCATGCACTGTCAACTATATGTTTTATATTTAAAAGAAACAACGAACGCACTGGAAATATGAACAGAAAAATAAATATCAGCTTGTCAAGACTCCTCCTACCCTCACACAAGTATCAAAGCCAGCGATAGACACACACTAGAGCTTTAAATATAAAAGCGTGACATTATAAAACAAGCCCAGTTTATATATATTATGTATGTTTTTCGTGAAAAGCCGTTGTGACAATATATGCCATTAAATCCACTGAGATGAATATGAATGGCTCGAGCTAACGCACTAACGTTAGCAGCTCGCGCATCTCCTCGAACGCCGGCTGAATAAAGCTCACCTCGGTTTATTTCTCTCCGGTTGTGATTTAATCCATGAGCTACGATGTTAAAGTGTAGTGTCTTTTCGGTTTCGTCCTGCTTTAAGGGGTTCTGGACTGGTTTAGTATGAAAATACGGGGAAGAGGTAGAGAGAGTGAGTGTAGACAGGGCAAACACTAAAGAGAATAGCCCGATATTTTCCGCCCCTGCCAGGAAATGACATCACACCGGTCATTTGTGGGCTAAAAATGATGACAAAATTAGTTTTTAGTAATTGTTTCTTACTTTAAATTGCAATTCAGCTTTCTAATTAGTCGTATTCAAACGTAATCTGTATCTGCAGAGGTTTGTTGCGTGGTTAGGCGGGCCTTATGTTACAGTGGTGTGGTGGGTGGAGGGGCTGGTAACCCAATCCTCTCACAAACATGTTTTGGACATACTTGAAGCACACTTTATCCATTTGAAATGCTGTTTATTGGTGAAATTGAAACAATTTTGTCATATTTAATGCAACCGTGTTCAAGCATTTCTCACAGGCCTTTTTTTTTTTTTGCAGGTACACCATGAAAAAATAACAAATTACATTATCGTTAAAATAAAGAGGAACTCAGCTTATTTTGCCTCTGTATATATATAAAAAAAGAAAATATATTTATACAACGCTACTGTGTTCTTCTACAACTTTTGAAGCCTTTTTGTATAGGGTGGCCATAGCCAGAGAACTTTGTGAGGATTGGTGATGTTTTCAGCAATATAAAAATGATGTGGTTGAACATCATAAAAGCACCCAAAACTCATTTAAAGTAACAGTCAAAGTGACAGATTTCAAATCCATGTCAGTAGTTATAAATTGATGCATGAGTGACTTAATTCCAGTGAGTCATATGTACATAAACGTGGCTAAAACCTTTATTTCTCTCAAACACACAACTAGGAGATTATTGCTGAAGCATTTACAACAGTACATAATACTTTATCACACTGTGATAGGAAAGATTTGGTAGGAGAAGGCTTGCATAAATTAGAGTCCTGAGAGTTAGGGATAAAATAAAGGTTTAAAGGTTGTACGCCTGTCGGATATTGAGCGTGTCTTTCATCATCAGGTCTCGAAGTCGCCATAGTGCGTCGGCCATCGTGGTGTGAGCGCCCTTGCTTTTCAGCCAGTGAGTAGGGAGACGGCTCTCCTGCTCCCTGGTGAGCCGACAGTCTTTTCTTTGTGCTGAAGGAATGGAAATTAGAAAAGAAAACCTTTTTAAAACATGCATCAATTAGGACAAGGCCACTAAAACGGAGCCGCAAAAATGGGTCATTCAGAGATGTTTTGCCTGTAAAATCATGGGAGTCATTTACATATGGTAGATTTAATGGTGCAGGCATTTTTATGAAAACAATCATATTTAACATTATGAATGTTTTTAGTGTTTTTTTTACAATATATTGTTTTTTTAAGGAAATATCACAAAACACTTGCTTTAACAAAAAAAAGTGTTCCAATTTAGTATATGCTACTTTTTAAAAAGTTTGGTGTCTAAAACATTTTTAATTTTTTTTTAAACATTATTAAACATTTCTTAATTAAGGTTGCATTTATTTGATCAAACATATAGCAAAAACAGTGATACTGTGAAATATTATTGCAATTTAAAATTGTTCAAAATAACTAGCAATTACTTTAGTATTCAGTGTCACATCATGCTTAAGAAATCATTCTAATATGGTGATTGAGCTCATAAAAAAACAGCTGTGCTGTTTGATATTTTGATAAAAACCATGAAACATTCATGCAGCAAAAGTGCAGCATAAATATTCTTATAAAGAAATCCTTATCTTCTTTGTCTTCACTGTCACTTTTGATCAGTCTAGTGCATACTTGCTGCATTCAAGTATTAATTTTGGCACCTAACTGATCTCAAACCTCTGAACCTTAGTGGAACTGTATATAGCATGCAACAACTATTTTTTGATTTGCATGCAAATCATCTTTACCCTTAAGGCTCTGGTCCCACTTGCTAATAGTGGAGGATTCAGCACTGAGGCCCTCAATGTACTTCAAATAAGCTTCTGAATGCAGAAGACGCTGAGGTTTTGGAGGCGGGGCCACAAAAATAGGCGGGGCTGGCAGCTGCTGGCCTGGTTGACCTTGACCTGGATATGGTGGAGGAGCTTGTTGTCCTGGCCCATAGCCACCCATCTGAGAGAACAAAGTAAAGAGAGAGATAACAATCTGCATCTGCTTTAGTGTGGAAACTGAAAGCTGCATGAACATGTTCTTCACCTGCATGCCATAATGGTTTCCAGGACCAGGACTTCCAGCCATGCCATTCATTCCTGGGCCCATAACACCTGAGTAAGAAAGCAAAAATTGTTTAATTCTAAATCTAACTCCAACAGATAAAGTGGACTGATTGAATAAATAATATTTATTTAGATAAATGCTTGTAACTTTGACCCCGAGCAAGTGGTGTTTTTATAAAACAATGATTCAGTGAAGTCAGTCAGTGGTCAAGTGAAGGATGTGTAGAAAATAGAATAAGAAAGTGTGAATTAAGAAAAAAAAAAAGCATGTTAGTGGTGTTGTGTGAATATTCCCACCCTATGAATTAGATACAACTAAAATTAGACCATGCAGATATACAGATATTGTCTAGTTATAAAAAACATTTCTTCATTCACTAAAACAATGTACAAACAATCAGCTCTGTTTCAAAACCATATAAGCGGCCTTGCTGTCCTGGCAGCTCATTCGTTTTTGGAACAAAGCCATTATTTCAAACCGAAAGAGAGAGAGAGAGGGGGGAAAAAACGTTATTTTATTAAAAATTTGAATTGGAGCTGGTCAGAAGATCTTCAGGTGGGGTTTCTGTCTAATTGGGGTGCTTCTTACCCGGATGGGGCATACCAGGGTACCCGGCCATGCCTGGTAGTAGGTAGTGCTGGGGAGGCAGCTGGGGCACCCCCATTGGATGAGGTGGTGTGCCACCCATGCCCATCATGCCCTCAGAAGGACCCTGCATAGGCATGTAGGGCAGGCCATAATTTCCCATCATGCCTTGGGTGAGGAGGAGATAGCACAAAAAGATCCATGCATTGATGTCATGCAGTTATCTAACAAGTCATGCAACTACAAAATAACAGTGATATAAACGTCTAAGAAAAGTGTGAAATTTTAAATGTGGTTAATCCAGGCATGTATATTAAAAAAAGAAAAGAAGAGAGCTCTACATATTAACAGGCTAATAAAAAAGGTTCTCATGCAAAAAGAAAAGTGCAAATGTAAAATAAAGACTGTGGCAATATTCAAAAACACAAGACCAAAAAGTTTGCATACAAACAAAAGGCATTTAGTAAAATTAACTGAATAAAATCACTAATGGGGCACACTTTTGGTATGGGGAAGATAGAGACATGATTGATGAGTTGAGGTTTTAGATGGTTTAAATAGATGAGAACTGTCGGAGGGTGCCCGGATGCTGCATCTGTCTCTTTCAGCAAAGATGGGGGGCGATTTGGCGTTACCTGGCACTGGTGGCATGGCCTGGTTTAGCATCCCCATAGCGCTTGGGGGAGGTACCACCCCCATCATTGAGCCGACTGGGGTACCTGCTCTTGGGGAAGCCTGCTGCTGCTGCTGCTGCTGCTGAAGGACCCTCTCCCGTTCCTGCTGCTCTACCAGTTTAGCTGCCCGTTCTGTGAAAACATTGACAACTCAATTGAGGCTCTTTGGCATGTGGTTGAGTAACACTGTGAATAAGAAAAACAGTTTCTATACAGAAATAATCTACAAAGCATCATGTTGTGCATGGAGGAAAACAAATCCTGGTTACCATTGTTATTCCTTTCTGTGGCTATTTTTAATGCATCCTTTATCCATCCTTTTGCCAGTATTCATAGCAGTGTCTTGTAAAACATGTTTGGCTTTATTTGAGATCTGAATAGATATTTCAATTTCTAAATATACTAAAATGGATTATTTCACCTTAAAATTAATATTTGCTAAAAAAAAAATATATACTCAGGCCTAATTCTAATCCTTTTTTCGATTTAAATAACTTCAGCAACAGATGCCTTGAGATGGAGTTCAAACACTTGATCATCACGGTAATCCACAAGTAATCAACAACAAATCAACATCAATTACTGTGAAGTGAAAATCTGTGTGTGCACACAAATAATAAATCCCATCAAGGCATTAAAAGGCATTCAAAGCATCAATTCCAGCCAAAACACAGTGTTTCCTTCAGTTAAAGATTACATCCCCCTTTTCAGAATCCACCAACATATTTGCTTAGAATCATTTTGGGCTGTTTTCACTTACAGCGCTTGACCTGTACGAGAAAGCAATTTTACAGATGGTTTGAAGTTAAAAACATCTTAATGACGGATTTGTTTATTATAATCATGCTGCTTTTCATTTCAAAATGTGTCAATTGATGGAGGGGACTGAAGTGGTATGGCTTACTGCGAATTTTACACCAGCTGTGTGAATTCTCATTCTGGCGGCACACATTCACTGCAGATAAGTGATGTAATACTACATTTCTCCAAATCTGTTCCAATGAAGAAACAATCTCACCAACATCTTGGATCAGGTGAGGTGATCTACAGTAATTAGGACTGGAGAAACTTCTCAGGAAGGGTTGAAAACATACCTTCATATTCCGCTTTCTTAGAAGCTTCCAGGTTCCTCCATTCAGTGCCCACCAGTCGGCTTAGCTCTCCAAATGAGAAATCAGGGTGACGAGCCTTAATAATAGCCCTCACTTCACTGCTAAACAGGATGTAGCCACTCATGTTGATCTTACGCTTGGCTCCTTCCTTTTTGGACATACCCTTAATCTTTGGCGTGGACTGTGAACAGCAAACAGGGGTGTGAAGAAAAGGTCAGCTACTGTTAAATATGAAACCATTATGGAGAATAACAGTTAATCGACTTAAAAGTTGAAAACTAGTTATATTCAATACACAATCATATATAACTATCAGAAAGTGATCAATTTCTGATCGCAATAACCATGTATTATACATACTCCTTGTTTTCTTGTTTGAGACAGATTATGATGAACACAGAATTGGAAAAAGATAAATGTCTGAATATTCTTGTGCATGTAAAACTGGACACGATAGGTAATGACTGATATCTTGGGAAACTGGGGTACCTGTGGTGGAGTGTAAGGCATATCCATGTCACTTGTTGTAGATGCCTGACTGGGTGGCATTGAGGGTGTCGCTGCTGCTTCATCATCATCTTCGTCCAAGTCATCCATATCTTCATCCAGATCTTCCATGTCTGCAAACTTAGCCTCTAGCTCCTCAATCTTCTTATCCAGCAGAGGTGATGGCGCCTTCTGGGGCACGATGGGTTTTCTGAAAATTAAATTATAGCATCAGTCAACTAAACCCCTTCAACCATTTTGAGGCTTAGTTTGAAGTCTGGCACATTTATTATTAATAAAAGCAGTACGACTCTGGCTGTAACACATATCGTTCTCTTAAAGCAAGATAAGAAAATAAAATGCACCTAAAGTAAAAGATCTCATCATCAACGACTTTGGCTGAGAGGGAGAAGCGTTTCAAGGCTTTAAATTTTTTCATCTGCTTTTCACTCTCAATGTAGCGACTTTCAAACAGGAGAATGTCTTCTTCTGGACATTCAGTTGGTCTGCAGGACAAGAAGTCCTTAAATGAAGAGACAACACATTTCCCTGTGAAAAGAAAAAGAAAAACTTAGAATATGGTTCATAGTAAGTTTTCCAAACAGAGAAAAATACAAGGTAAGGAACTGTAGAAGAGAACAGAAGAGAACAGAATTAAAATGAATATGTTCAAGCACTTAGTCAGCTGTATAAATCCCATTTGTAGGAATGCACAGTCTTATACGTTTCAACATGATACATTTGCTACTGGATCTGCAATAATTTATTTCACTTGGCTGCTTTTCATTCTTACAAGAGCCAAGCACTGCTTCAATTGCATTCAGGGTTCTGAGGTGGCTAGCTTTATACTATAAAATCACTGCAGACTTCCCCAAGAAATAGGTCTTAATTGAGACTTTACATTTCACAAAGACGGTGAAATACAGAGTATGTTAATGATCCCAAAGACACCATGCGCATTTGACATAAATGGTTGGCAAAACTTCTTTATCACAGCTTGAACACCCATGGTTTGGTTGGATGTGGGTTGTTGATGGACAGGAAGTTTATATGAAACTAGGATTTTATTACAATGAATCCATTCACTCAGTGACCATACCTAAGATGCAGGTCATAGGACATGTCTCCTCTAGGTTGCTGAGGAACACCTCCCGTTTGTAGAACATCTTTGTTGGCTCATGTTCTGTTTCCTCAGGGTGAATAAAGATGGGTCCAAAGAAGAATGCTGTTCCATCCCGCAACCACATCTTCTCAATTCTGTCCATATTAACCATAATAACTCAGACTAATGATGTAGGTTTATATTACTATCAACAGTGTACTTTTACAATGAGTTATAAGGGTAAAATATGCATGATTTGGCCCACCTGCCAACTCGTGGTCGCACCAGCCCGTGGGAGCGTATGTAGACACAGTCGCCCAGTTTAAGCCACATGTCATTGTAGTGGAGCTGTTCATAGTACTGAAATCCTGGCTCCCCATTGGCCACTTCAACTGGAACATCTTCTCGCTCCTGTAATGAGAACAAGAGTTTATTACATATTTGAATAATTTAAGAAAAAAAAAAAAAAAGAGTGTACTCAAAATCAATAATTTCCTTCATACCTTCTCTACGAAGCCACAACTCTCCCCATCTGGAAGATCAGCCGCTTTGTCTTTTGCACTAACAAACATGGAGGCAACTCTGACTACAGGTAGCTGAACCTCTCGAGAGACTAGTTTGACAGAGCTTGGTGGCATGGACCATATTTTGATCTTCTTGAAGGTTTTGGTCCTGGCAGTGTAGCGGGATTCACAGACATAGACGTCTTCAGGTCTAAAGCCTTCTGGTTGCAACTTAAAATACTCCTAAAACAACAATCACAAGAGAATTAAATGCAACATTCTACAAGTCATAAATCATTAATTTTTCTTTAACTGAAACATAGCCTCTCATGGATTATGGCTTTAGTTTGAGAACTCTTGGTCATATACATTTCTTATTCAAACATATAGGTCATTTCAAAAAATGTGCATATTGTGATAAAGTTCATTATTTTCTGTAATGTACTGATAAACATTAGACTTTCATATATT
>JAUYWG010000039.1:16621271-16638130 GCA_034779775.1 Enteromius afrohamiltoni | reverse complement strand
AATGAATCTAAAATATATGAAAGTCTAATGTTTATCAGTACATTACAGAAAATAATGAACTTTATTACAATATGCTATTTTTTTTTAAAAGGACCTGTATTTGCCTCATGTAACTAATACTCACCTTTACAAACAACACAGCACATTTTCCCAAGATTTTGCTGAAAGGTACCCGGTTATAGTAGTCGCTCTTAAACACCTCCTTCTCCAAAAACTTGCGAGTTGCCAAATGGAAAGTTTCCCCTGGACGATAAAACCAACATCCATACATCCACTGTTCACCTGCAATCAACAAATCCCATCCAACTGTTAATACACAAATACACAATAGAAATATTAAAAAAACAATGATTTGACAAATGGAGGTGATATGTTAACAAAAAAAAAAAAATATATAGAGAATTAAGCAACAGCAATAAAGAAAATGTGCACACCAGCTTCGTCCTTCCAGAGTTTCTCAATGCAGACAATGTGGGGTTGCAAATTTGCTTCTGAAGGCTGAACATACACACAATCTCCGACACTGTAGGTGTTGTTCTCAAAGTTGCAGTCCTGACTATATGAGCTTTGAGGACCTGATGGCCACTGGCTTCCTGCAGCACCCTCTGCTTTGTCCTCTTCTGGAAGAGCTATTAATCATAAAAGAAAAGTGCACGTTATTACACTTCTATAATAGACAGTCTTTATAGCAGCAAGACTTTAATGGGTATCTCAAGGTGTTACATAACTTCAAAAACGCTAGTAGCAACAGCAAAGCAATTTCTGAAAACATCAAGAGCAAAGAACCTTTTTTGTCTTCTTCCCGTTTCAACCGGTCTTCCTCAATTTCTTGGGGCAGTTTCTCTCGCTTCTCTTGATCTATGTCAGAATGCAGATGTTTTGATGTGTAGCTCAGCGCTGGGGTCAGCAAGATTTCACCATTCTTGCACAGCTCGTCGCGGATCTTCACAAAGAAATGCTGCAACTCCACAGAATCCTCAAAGATCTCAGAATCAGTCCTGAAAATGCACAACAGCTGTAATGAATTCTCAGATGACTGTTTCTAAACTTGACTTCTATTCATGTTGACTCTAGCATCAAACCTCACTCTGTTAAGACTTAAAGCAAAAGATTTAAATTTTAGATTTTAAATTTAAATGGCAAACTGAATATCTATGATAGTCACTCAGTTGTGTTAATCACTTTTCCATACTGCATAGGATCCCTAACCAGAAGAAATATGAAAAAAAAAACAAAGCATCAAAAACATCTCATAAAAGTGGTCCAATATGCTATATTATGGAATGTTTAAGTAAGATAACGAGGGGAAATGAAAACAGTCATGAGGAGCTTTATACTGTGTTTTTTCTGTCATTTTTAAAGGCTCAGCACAATTCCTGTTCATTTTATGAAAAGTGGCATGTTTTAAATTTCCATTTTATTTAATGGTAACAAGAATAGCTCATTTTCACACTCTCCCCTGCTGCTTACCTGTTAAGTCGTCTTGCTTTCTCCAGCACCTCAAACACATGCTCCTGGAACACATCCAGTCTCCGATAGCGGCTGTGATCCACATTATTCCGAATAATATCCAAAGTGAGGGGCGGGTCCTCTGGATTTGTGGGATCGATGGCGGGAACCTCTGCCAAAGAGTCACTATAGCAGCGGCCTTCGTCATCCTGGTGGCCCATCATCGAAACAAAGAGGTTCCTGATGAGCTCACGTACAAGAGAGGCAACCGACAAACCACCAAGTCCTCCTTCAACTCCCTCCTCTTCATCCTCAATTTGTCGACGAGCTTCCAGGAAGGCTCGATGGAGCAGAAGTGCATCTCGGTATATCAAAGACTCTGGCTCGTTGTAGGTGCAGGCGTTGTTGAACATAAGGATGAAATCTTCTGCTAATGCATCAACATCTTGATAGCGTCCCTGTACCATGTAGCTGCGTATACGTTCCATGTCAATAGGACGCTTTATGGCAGCATAATAGTCAGGCAGCTCAGAGCGTGATGGAAGACGCAGGAAAACGGTGCTGAGACGACGGCCACGATTGTCTGTGAAGTTGCGCACTGCTTCATAGAGATCAGTGAGCTTCTGCTGGAGTGGGGTGGTCTGGGTCCGGGCCTTTTTAGGAGAGGCAGCAACTCCACTACGGCCTATAAAAAAAAAAAAAAAAAAGTAATTGATTAAAAAATTGTAATATTAAATGTTTCTTTATTAGTGCATTAAAGTGTCTAATAAAAAAAATTAAAAAAAACATACGAAGCTTGAGTTTGGGAGAGCCCATATCATCTTCCTCGGGTGGAGGGCCAAGTTCCTTCTGTTTATCCTTAACTATCTTCTCCAAGATGTTTGCATCATTATAAACCTGCAGGTAAAAAAAAAAATTTAAATGGTAAGCAGAAATTTCTAATTAAATTCTTCCAATTAAGTCTACTGAATTTTGGACACATTACTCAGGTTTGAACCTAACACACAGTAGTGTATTACAATATAGCCTTCAGCTTGAGTAAAGTAATGATGCTCACCTGAGATCCTTCCTCATTATAGTGGCGCGCATTGCGAAACATAAGCTTTATGTCATCCATAACTGCTTCTTCATTGTTATAACGCTCAGTCCGGATATTGTTCTCGATTGTACGTAGGTCCATTGGATCTTGGATGATCTGGTAATAGTCTGGGTAATCCTTCTTAGAAGGCTTCACCATGAAGAGATCACAGAGACGACGTCCAGTGCCTGCCTCGCGTGCCTCAGTCACTGCAGCATACAGCATCTTCATTCGGTTTTTCTTGGTGTTCTTTTTGTGGCTTTAAGGACCAGATAATGGCAGCAATACAAAAAAAGAATGTTAAAATGTACTACTGTCTGCAAATAATGCAATGAAAAATGATTATGTGACAATTAAAAATTACCTTTTCCTTTTACTACTTCCCATGTCGGAATTTGCAGTAGAGACATCTCTTTCATCGTCATCTTGAAGCTCTCTTTTCTTTTGCTAGAACACAAATTCAAGCAAAACAAAAAAAATAAAAATAATTTCTCATTTCCCTGAAACATTAGGATAATCCTGCAATGGGGTTCTCACTAGGTTTTGGACTGACCTGCATTATTTGCTGTAACCTCTGAGCACGTTTGTATATGGTGGAGTTGGGCATGTTGTAGCGCTTAGCATTCTCAAACATTACCGTGAGGTCAGCCTCAATCTGCTCGACTCCTTCATAATCCCCATTCTTCATTTTATCCCTATAAAGAATAGAAATTATGAAAAGAGTGTCAATGTTAACCGTTTCAAACATCCTGATTCGCATCAGCAGATATATCATGTGGGTTATCCACACCTGATCTGTTGCAGGGAGATGGGGTTTTTGATCTGATGGTAGTAGTCTGGGTATTCTCTTCGAGTGGGCAGCTGGAGGAAAGGTTCAGCAAGAAGCAGCCCCTGAACGCTTCGAGCTCCTCGCACTGACTGGTACAACAACAAGATCGGGTCACTTGCACTGAGACCGCAATCTGCCTCCGATTCTCCAGTGTCATAACGTACAGTACCTGAGACAATGTATAAGGACAGACAAAGGTACAATCCTTCAGATATATTAAGCTGCAGACCTTGCAAATGTATTTTTGAATAAGAGTGTTGGCAGAATCTCTCAAATGGATTGCTATAGAATAATCTTGACAAAGGGGACTGTGGATATGCACCTGTCAGAATAGAGTCTTCATCACTTTCGGATCCAGCCTGAAGAGCCATAGTGATGGCAGACAGCCGGTCACCCTGAGCAGACCTCCGATTTCTAGCAAAGCACAGCATGTTTTAGACTAAAAGATGCATTTTTAAAGCCACCAGTTCAGGAAAAGAAGAAATACCTGATGCGGAGGCTAGATTTAGTAGGTTCAGCCTGCTCAATCTCAGTCTTTCTCTGGGCAAATACCTTCTTAATTGTGTTTGCATCCTTTACGAAGACAAAAATGTGTTTAGATTGTATACAGATTGTTCAAAGTTTAGGATGAATAGACAACAAGGGTATAAAGTGCACAGACCTTGAAAACCTGTGACCCTGGCTCATTGTACGTTTTGGCATTTTTTGTCAAAAGATCAACATCCTTGGCCATGGCACTGATGGATTTGTAATGTCCTGCCTAAAAACACAACAAATTATTACTATTATTTACCTTATTTTGCAACACAATAAGTATAGCGTAGAATTTTTGATGTGAGAGATTCCTGCCTCATTGGGCAGGAAAACCAAAAGTGAAATAAACAGTAAAACTATTTGTGCTACAAATGTTCCCAATTATGATAATACATATGCTAATATAATATAACAAATAATAAATAATAACAAATAATAGCTTGCAATATCAAGCAGCACAATGGACTGTTTTTGTACAGCTAAAATAAATCAATGAATGCACCTGACACTGGAAGCCTTGCATAAACAAGTTATAATTATTATAAAACTCGTGCTACGTAAATGTGACCCTGGACCACAAAACCAGTCTTAAGTTGCTGGGGTATATTTGAAGCAATGGCCAAAAATACATTGTATGGGTCAACATTATTGATTTTTCTTTTTTGCCAAAAATCCTTAGGATAGTAAGTAAAGATCATGTTTCATGAAGGTATTTAGTCCATTTCTACCGAAAATTTATTAAAACTTAATTTTTGATTAGTAATATGCATTGATAAGATCTTCATTTGGACAACTTTAAAGGTGATTTTCTCAGCATTTAAGATTTTTCTGTTCCCTCAGATTCCAGATTTTCATATAGTTGTATCTTGGTCAAATATTGCCCTATCAATACAAAGCATACATCAACGAGAAGCTTTTTAATTCAGCTTTCAGATCATGTATACATCTTAATTTCAGAAAATTAACACTATGACTGGTTTTGTTGTCCAGGGTCACAAATAATGCACAATAACATGTGATATTTATTACATCAGTCTTTGACAGTATTGTCACAGCTGAAATAACTATTACAGCTCTAAATATACACCACTAAACATTTTGATTGCTATAGTCCGCCAACATATTTTCAAAGCACCACATACCTGTATCCTCTGAGCCACAGTGCGCAGATCTATTGGTTCTTTTATTACAGCATAGTAGTCTGGATAATGCTAAAAAGGAAAGGATGGGGATGGGAAAAGTCAGTTTTGATTAAAGTAATAAACTGGTTATGATTATCCATACTGCAAAATGACCAACCAATTTGGAGGGAAGTTTTTGGAATAGCTCGCTAACAAGCCTCCCTGAGGAATCAGTGCATGATACTATGGCCTCCAAGAGCTGTTCCAGTATGGCTTTTAGATAGCTTGGTGGCCTCTGTTGGGCAAAAGTGTATAGAAGAGAAAAACATTAGCAGTCTGTATGGGCATATAAAAAACAAAAAAAACAAAACAAAACTAAACATCCAAAAACACAAACAGACACCTCCTCTTCCATGGAAGCACTAGGGTTTTCCCCATCTTCACCGTCCTCATCCTCCTCAGCCTCCTCTCCTTCAGTTCCCTGTAGCAGTTCATTCTTGGTAGACAGGAAGACATTCAAAAGCCTACAGGCAGCTCTGTACTCTGCACTTTCAGCCTGTTGTAAGAGACCCAAAAGTGTATTAGCATTTCTGAGTGAGCAGTGGCTGAAATTATTTACACAATATTATGCGTAAATGCAAACGCAGACTCACTTGATAGTAAGCTTTGGCGTTATTAATAAGCAGATGAAAGTCAGCCGAGAACTGCTCTACATCCTGGTATTCCTCTGCCCTGAGCTTCTGCTGTATTTTCATCATGTCTATGGGCTGGCTTACCACTTCATAATAATCAGGCTGATTCCTAAAACAGAAAATAAGGTTGAGGCATAGGTTAGTGTCTGTTGCTTATATTAAATGAAGTATGGTTAATTACATCACATTGTGAAATTCATTTAAATAGAACAACATAGAACTAATAAAACTACAAGTCTGTGTACTACTTTTACTTTTCTGAACTTACTATTTTATAAAATAAATAAAATCAGTCATCAACTGTCCAGCATTCAGTTTAGAAATATGTAAAATACTATGGAATAAAAAAATAAATAAGAAAATACAAATGTGTCCAAACTTTTGGCTGACAGTGACAAGGAATACACTCATACCTCCTCTTTGGTGCACGAACAAAGAGCTCACAGATCTGTCTGCCTTGGTCATCTTTGTAATCTCTGACAGTGTTGTACAATTCATGGCACACAGCAATCTAAACAAAAGATAAAGTCAAAGTCAATCTGACAAGACCACATCAACTTGTTTTGACTACATTAAACCCCATATACTCACTTGATCAACAGAAGGAGCATTAGAAGCCCTCTTCCTCTTCCAGCCACTGACTGGGGTGGATGAGGTGGCATCATCAAAGTCTCCTCCGCTGGCACTGCTGGAGGGAGAGGTGGCCCGTCTTCTCTTAGAGCCCATTGAAATAGTATCTGTTGACCAAAAAACATCCTTTTAGACTCAGGGCTTCGAGCACTAATTAATTTCCATGTCTTTTCCAGCTGTGTTAATAAAATGGAATCCTTAATCTCTACACACGCAAGGTTTTTTTTACTGAACAAATGTCACCAATTAAACCTAAAACGCCTTCACATCTGAACGTAATAACTGAACAGGTCAAGATAAAGCAGAGTATTGTTGAGTGACGTACAACATGAGCAACTCTTACGATTAGATTTTCATTATTTTACAGATGGTATTATATGCCGGTAGATTTTGTGAATCAGCATATATAATTTTCCCGTAATAAACATTGTTTACAAAGCTGAGCTAACGTCACAGTTGACCTGCTTAATGGAAGACAAAGGGAAGTTTGGACATGAATTTATCACCCCCATATGCATTTCATACCAGCTGCTAAGTACACTCTTAACAGAAGCTATTATGCATTATACTTGCATGTACAGTGTTGTGTAGAATAGCATACTTAGCCGCGTGCTAATCTTCCGGTAAACAATCCCTAAACGCCAACAGCCAATCGACGCTCCGTGTTTCAGTCAAACAAAAGAGCGGTCTCGCGTTGTGCTCTTGTATTCTGTAATAAAGCGCACCTCGGTTTCTTATATTAATTCTGCTGAGCTTTATAAACGTATTGGGGAACTCAATGTTTTAGAAATACGCTGTCCTACCCGTATTAAAACCTCGGCGGAGTTAGGAATTATCCTTCAGTAACAACACAGCGGCAACTGTTAGCCAGCAAGTAGCGTTGATAGCTAGTAAAGTCCCGCCCCCTTAGGCATACGAAACCGGAAGTACATTAAGAAGCCCCTCCTTACTTCCGAAAATGTCGCATATTCGAAATATTACATATTCTTAAATATTATCAAAAGAAGTAATGAAGCCGAATACATTTATAATTATTAATAGTAATAAAAGAAAACAATACAATATGCTATTAAGTAAGTACTATTTCCAAAATCATATAGCCTATGTAATTACATACATATGAATTACAAGAGTTTTTGTAAAATAAGGAATTACTTTAAAAGAACATTTCGAAAGACTGCAAGATGCAAAATTTTTGCAAATTCCTAAAGACTTCCCATTCTTCAAAATGTTTCCAAATTCGCATTCTCTTGTGTGTTTTAGGCCACATAATTAACATAGCCTACTGTATAATTAATATATATATATATATAAAAAAAACAATTTTATGTAGAGAGCTCTGACTTATTAACCTAAGACAAATTAAAACGTACGAAAAGGTGACACAAATGTAGTCTACGAGTTTAAAATAATTTTGAGGGGATGTTATATTGAGTATAATTTTTACTGTCCTGTCATATGGCATTGTGGCGTTTTAAAACTAAAATCTAAACTTAAAAAAAAAAAAAAAAAAAAAAAACTTAATAGCTTAAAAACCTATAGGGTATTGCAAATGGCACTCGGGAATAGTATCATAGTATCCGGACTGTATCATTATATTGTCAAATGAAAGACGCCTCCTCCAGTCGCTACTTGACGTCAGGGTAGATCCCGCAACTATTGCATCGAAAGAGAATTGCGGACAGATAAAGAGACAGAAGAGGACCGTCCGTCCGTAGGAGCAGACGATCAGGTATTGCATTTATTTTAAGTTTTCCTCGCAGTCAGCGGTTAAAGTGTATGAACTGATTTAATGTAGTAGCAAAATCTTCTGCAGTGCCACTGGTTTCATGCTGTGGGCAATAGCTACACTGTAGTCCATGTTGCATATTATGAGTCTAAGATACCGTCGGAAAAAAACGAGTATTTTAACAGTTTCCAGTCAATTCACGTTAATCCTGCGTTGTCTGGTCCTAGAGGATTAGTAGTGCAGGTGGCAACAGACTCCTGCATGCGCATCTATGCGCAGTGTCTGAATACACACACACTCATACACGAACAATATGCATCCACTGGCATAGCGCATTGCTTGTTTAATGACTCGAGATGCGAAACACTTTCAGATAGTGGTAAGGGTTTTTGTGCATGACATGTTTACAGTATATCTGTGAAACAGCTGTTCATAGTTTTTCCTTGCTTTGTCGTATGTGTATTTTTTTTTTGTTAACAGTAGTGTGATGATATAGCATAGTACGGAATAATTGGCATATTCATATTTCATGTATAGCGTGGAATTACTATTATACATGTTAAAACACCAATGCATTGGTACCATATATATATATATATATATATATATATATAATAAAACTACTTTATGTAGCACAGATCAGAAAAATCTAACTTGTACTTTGAGGACGTTGACAGGATAGTTATAATATGTATTCATCATTTGTATGATGATTTCTCTAAATCGTGTTTGCTATTTTGTCAGTTTGGTTTGTTTTTGTGACATGGCATTTTCATTAGTATTGAGCAACAAATGGTCAGTGAAAGAAGGTGTGTGACGTTTTAAAAATATTTTTATAAGCTCCAATCGAACTTATTATTATATAACCATGTGCTTATATTGTATATGTTTTAAAGATGACAAAGATGACAATGAATAAAGAATGACTACAGACAGATAGAAAAGCATGGTAAAGGAGATATTTGAGAATTTGATTAGTTAATTAACTGTAAAATAACAGATATTATAATAAATAAATTCTAATGAAAAATCATAACTTTGCCATGTAAAATACATGAGTACATGAGTAATCAAAATGATCAAACTAAACAAGATGTAGAGGCTTTTTCATAATGAACTATGTCATGCAATTCATTCTAAAGCTTGTTGGAGAAATTAATTCAATTAAGTGTGTGTCAGTTAAACACAGTTAAGAGCATTAATTGTGGTGTGAATCACAATGATGCATTTAGACTCATTAACAGTTACATGTAAACGAAGTTCTTGAGCACTGTGGAGTTTAGTACAGTAGATACATTAGTTATTAGGAAGTTGTGAATATGCATGGCTTTATTTAAAATGTTTTGCTTTAATCTTGATAACAGTCACTATAGCCTATAAACAATTTAATCTCAAACTCTATAAATAGCAAAACTGGTCTCTGGCTTACAGATACAAATGCCTTATGCAACCAAAGTGTTGGTTTGGCCCAGCTTCCCCGCACTGAGAAGAGTAACAGGTACCGTGATGACGGTTTTCACACATGCAGGCTTCAGTGACGGTGTGATGAGATAATACACACCTGAACAATGTCACACTGTTGCAAACCGGAAATACTCTTCTTAAATACAGTTTTTTGCAACATTGTTTTTTCTATTCTGTATCTACAGTATGTCTAATTTTCTGTTGAACTGACTCTTTTTATCATTTACATATCCACATTTCTGTTTACTTTTTAAGTTCCTGAGTGAAAATCAACTATACAATGCCTTTAGGAGAGGATGAAAATGGATGGAAAAAGAAGACAACTGACATCAAGGAAAATTACGATTTCAAGGAGGTCTTGGGGACGTGAGTGTTTGATAAATTAACTTACATTAAAAGGGCTTTGTCTGAATAATCACAGATGTGATTGGTTTTTTAGTATTGTTATTTTACTATTATAGTTTTTTATGAATATTTTGAATAAGCTTTTATTTTTATATCAGTTTTCATTTTAGATGAATTCTTAGTGCGCTCATTACTATTTAGGTTTAATAAATTTTATTTCACTTTCTGTTTTAGTCATTTTTGTGCGTTTTGCGCTCTAATATATTTTAATTCAGATATGTTTATTCATATGATCTTGGTTTGAGTGATTTCATGCACTAATAAAGGGACACTGAAACCACACACAAGTCACGTTGACAGGAAAATCAGGTCTTCGCAGTGTTTTAGCTCTGTATGGAAATCATTCTATCATCTGACGACTGAATCACACCTGCAACTACTGTATCAACAAGTATTCTTATTCCTAATCGTCTTCTGTAGCTCTGTAGATCCCCCTCATTTGTTTTAGTCAGTTGAGAATAACAATATGTCATGTTGGCATTATGAAAACAATATTCAGAGTATATTGGCACTGGGTGGCATTAGAAACAGATCTCATCCATTTTCTGTTGGAGCAGTTGCTTCTTTTTCTCACTGTGCCGGGTGTGATTAATGACACCTCAGTGTGGCACGCAGCAGGGCTTTCATTATCCGTCAATATTGGGAATAAGTTAAATTTACATTCGCATTTGTATTATTTCCAGATGCCTTCTAACGAAAGCAATAACAACGTTTAAGGTTTGAAGTCATGTAGACCTGCTTCTATTATTCATGAAGCCAGACGTAGTAGAGGACGTCGACCCTAAGTGCACTAGCCCTTTTATGTCGCAGATATATTTATAGTGCGTGGGCAGAGTGTGTACATTTTACTGTCACGTTCAGCACATCTTGGGCGAGGAGCCAGAGAGAGGGATAAACAGATGGACAGACCGATCTGCCATGCCGAATCTTAGCGACACTCACGCAAGATCTTTCACGAAGCACGTGAGAAGCAGGACAGCGAATGTTGGGTGGGAAGCACATCGCCAAGCTCCAAGGCACCGCTGAGGGGAAAGTCACTAGCGTAGAGCTGTGATGAAACCTTCAGACACGCGCACACAGACACATACACAAGCATATAATATTCATCAGGGGGTTGTTATGAGTGTCTCTCCCCTCCTGCGGCCAGAATGACTGCTATTTCAGATGGCATAACATAATCATTTGGGCATGCTTACTTCAGCTTGAGTTCACATGGCCAGCCTCATGTTAAATCCCCTTCTTTGGATCCATGCATACTACACACTCACTAGAGATACATTCTCAGCATCATTGTGGCGCAATTGTCAGTCTTGACCTTTGTTGTACCGAAACATCAGCCCTTTATACCTTCAGAATAAAGTTTGGACCACTTTGCAGCTTATTCTGGCGAAGAAATGTCTACTTTAACAGAAGGAGACCATTTTACTGATATATAAATTGACCAAGTGCGATTTTGTTTAGAGGTGGCAAATTTCAATGCAGAGATCCCACTTTTCTATTTATGTAACAGTTTTGCCCAGCCACTTTAATTTCCCTTTTAACAGGAGCACACGTTTTACTTTATTTACAAATATCCTGGATTGATTTCTATTAACTGTAAATATCAAACACTGTACTGTTAAAATGTTTGGGATCCGTGGGATTTTTAGAAGACTTCTTTTTTCAAGTTTCTGTTCATCAAAAAAACTTGAATTTCCCCAAAAATAATGATGATCAAATTATAGATAAATAGATAGCATGGAAAAAATACAATGGAATGGAATGGGGACTGTTTAGTTATGCAAATTTTTCAAAATATCTTCTTTTGTGTTCAACAGAAGAAAGAAATTCAGGTTTGGACTCATTATAATTTTAGTAAAGGATGAAAGTACTTTTATTTTTGTGTGATCTGTCCCTTTAAGGTGACTTGCAGCTTCGACACTTCCAGTGCTGACGGCTTCAAACTATGTGACATCCGTCACTTCTATTGTGGACACAGTGTTACGTAAATTGTTGCTTTGAACTGAATGCGACAGTTTATGGTAGAATGGTTTTACACTATTCGTTGCATAAATTAATCCTGTTGTAACTTGCGAACATGACTTGTTTCTCAGCAATCTGACTTGCATAGTATTACTGTATGACATTATATTTAAACATCTGGCAGACACTTTTATCCAGACCAGCCATTCAGTCTTGTTTGTCACATCAATCCGATGGTCAGTGAACGCCCTGGACTCTATAACTATAGTTGTATTAAATATCCTGTGTTGGACTGGAGGAGTGCGGTTAATTGTAAATGGTACAATGGAACTATCAATGTCAATGAGCAATTTTAGCTTTGTGCTGACAGTCCATGCTTGTTTTCTTTTGTCGGCAAAGAACGAATTCTACAGAGAGCTGAATGAATTGAAGCGGACTGTGTAGTAGGCAAGATTACTGCAGCTGGGACCTGTCTGCCCCATCAGCAGAAATAAACAGAGAGAAGAGAGTGATAAATCATAGGAAAGTCCAAAACTTCAAGGAGACCTTTCTTGAGGAATGCTGTATCTATAGCAGTGCAGAAGCAACCTGTAAATATTGTGGGAAAGATTAGTCTGCAAAGCTTTAGAAAGATGGCTCAAAAGATTTTCGTCATTCTGTACTCTTAGACCACACAGTGTATGGTCATAAATCAAAAATGTGCTCTTTGTCTGTTCTGCACAATTAATATCACATTAATGCAACTTTAGACAGAAAATGGAACGGTTTCTCTGCATAGGCAAATCTGTAACCTAGCTTTGTTTTCACGGTGTCAAGCGGTTTTGACTAGTTTGCCAGTAAGGCGTTGTTCAGAGGATTTAACTGTATATGTTGACAGAAAGCCTCTTTTCTAAAGTAGATTATGGAATTGGTTTATCCGTGAATTCTTTGAGTGGAGTCAATTGATTTATTCTGGGGAAATTGTATCTGCTCTGGCTTATCTAGCTGCGGACCTGGATTTTGATTAAAAACATGAAAAATGGTTTACAATTGGACACTAGAGTGTAATTTTAGCAGACCGCCGGATTTGCTACAGTATATCGAGCGACTAACGTTTCATTTCAAGTGCTACATGTGTGTTATAAAAAGAGATAAGAGTTGTGTTAGCGGTAAGCATTATTCATTCTGGTTGTTTTCCATATTGTAATTTATACAGTTTACACAAATGTACATGGCTGTTAATATAATTAAGAACAGGTGGTACTTTGTTATGATATGTTATGAGTAAGTGCGTAAGTCATTGCACTAACTAGTATATACAAATAACAGTTTGCTTACCTTGTTTCTGTAAGAAGAAGGTCTGTTTTTCTGAGACAAGAGGTTAGTATTTGAAATGTGTCACTGTTTTATTTTTCTCAGTGTTGCTGTCTGAAAACAGTGATATTTGGGAAATAAAATGGACTGTTTATATTTGTGCTCTTTCAAAGCTTACAGAATTCAAACATCACTTTGACTTTGCTGTTTTGTTTTCAGTTTAGTCATTTATAGCGTTCATCTTGTTTACAAAGTGGGCAGAAGAGGTCAAAGGAAACTGGTTGCCATGGTGACAGGATCAGATTTTTTCTGACGAAAGTTTATGTTTTTGTGAGTGTCACAGAAGTAGGATAACTGAGAATTCAGAGCTGTTTTGGCGATAGATCCCTTTGTTGATTTAAACTCCCAATCTTTCTAAACAAAATGAGAAAGGTGTTTTAAAAGACTATGTTTAGTTTACCAGAAGCTCAGTTTTATTTAGCCAGTTTTGTCAGAGGTTTTATTTTTCAGTCAGTAGTAACAGCCAAATCTATACGGCCTTCTAAGGGAATCTAAAATTATAGAAGAAGCTCTCCAAACATCCTACCCTTCAAAAAGACATCCATAAAAAAGATAACAGGGCCACTCTTGCTGCATTTTTTGTTCAATTATTAATCACAGCTTCTTTGAGTGAGTCTGTGTGATTCACAGTGAAATGGCCTTTTTTAAGGCATATCAATCCATTTGATCAATATTTGCTGAGCACAAAAATGTATTAATTTTAATGTAATAAATTAAACTGATAATTTATTGTGCCAGACAATGGAGTGATGGATAAGAAGTTGAGTTGTTCCTGGAGTTAAAATCGTAATGAGAGATGTCTAGTGTTCCGGCACTAAATCTTTGAATGACTGGATTATTGCTTCACAGATTATTTTCCAGGTCAGGTACAGTGCTTAAATGAAATGCAGCATCAGTATTACTTGAATAAATGTACTAGACATTGTAAAAATTTAATTCAAACATACTAATAATAATATATTTATGTGTGTTTCTCTGTATATGTGTGTGTAGAGAGAGAGAGTGAATAGAGAGAGACAGAATAAAAATAAATTATATTTTTATACTTATTGCAGCAAAAAGTTTAATGCAACACCAAAAATGTGTTTCACAAGTTTGCGCTTCCTCAATGATAGTAAAGCATGTTTGGCGAGCTGTCGGAGGCGAGCCGGGAGTTCCCCCGAGCCCTAGTAACAAGGGCCCTAAATGAGGGCGTGGCTCAGAGTCCGGCTCGAACCCTGCGTGCCCTCCCCCGTGGAAGGAGCCAACGGCGGAGAAGGGGAGGCGGAGGGAAATGCAAAACGAGATTCGGAAGTGGAGAAAAAGCAACTGGATTGGCTTACGATGGGGGCATTGCTGATTGAAAGATTTGTAACAGCTGATTTGAGTTTCGAGCACTCTTCCTCCTGAAATTGGCTTATAAACTACATTTTAAATACTGTATAATGTTGTATATTGTATAATGAAAGGGCCACACATTCAGACAAATTTTCAGTAATTCTCTAAATGTTCATGTCTTGTTCCTCCCTATGCATATTTAAATATTAGGTACGAATGTAATATTATATATATATCTAATCTAATTTGTTTTTCACTGATACTGTAACACTGTTGTACCACATTAAAACATTATGCAACATAAACAGTGTAATATAACCATTAATGTATACAACTAATATGAATGTGAATGTTTGTCATTTTTCCTTTCACGTTCTGAAGCCCTATATTAAACCACATATTCACAGTTACACCATGAGCATGTTTTATCTATTTTACGTGACAGAGCTGCTGTTGGAAAACGATTGGCCTTGTAACATATGTAAGGCATTCCATCAGCTATATGTCTCTGCAAAACAATTTTTTTATTTACAGACCCAAACACCCACATCAGCACCCTCCATCCTTTCTCCTCTCTTCCTCCTCCTTTACCCACAGGAAGCCACGGGAGGCCTTAATTACACCATGTCTCACGGCAACAGCACAGCTCCCGCTCTCTTCACTTCCTCTCACTCTCTCTTTCTTTCCTTCATTCTTTCTTCCCGACCTCCTTTTTGCCCCCCGCTCCTCCCCCTTTTCACTTAAGGCAGTCTGAGAAGTCTGTGATACGAGTCCAGTTTGTTGACAGCTGCAGCGCTCTATGAGCTCTCTCACTAAACAACCCTGCTGTGATCATGACTCACTAGCATGGCTTCCAGGTCATTGGAGATTTCCGTTTTATTTTTTATTATCTCAACAACAACATATCATAAGGTCCTCTTAATTGAAATCATCCTCTTAGAAAAAGACAGGCATGCATGCAAGAAAAAACAGTGCCTTTTCAGAAAATTGTACACAGCAATGTCTGAGCTCAAATGTCTTGATATTCTCATGTTCACTTTTTTTTTCTATCTGCACTTCTGTCTATCCACCATGCATCTATCTATCTAGAATGAATTTGGAGATTGAAAGATAAAAAAAAACATTTTAATAATTTAATAGCATATTTTTGTTATCTATTTTTTAATTGTTTGAGAAGTCTAAAATAAGAATAAAATGTTTTAAATCATTAAAATAATTAATCAATAATTAGGATTTTACCACTATTAAATTTAGTCTTGGAAGTGAGGAAAAGAAATTTCCTCTACTGTCACTTATTCTCTGACTTGTTTATTTCTCTTTTCCTTAGTGGCAAATTGTATGCTTAATTGCTCCCTCTGTGATCAAGAAGGCAGTTTAGGGAGTGTGTGTTTGGGACAGCTAGATTATACATGACAGTGCTTTGTGTTTAAGGAAGAGAACGAGAATTGATGTGTTTTGTCTAAATACCTGAAAAAGCCTGAAAAGATGCTGGAAATAGGACAAAAACACACACAGATGCCTAAACACATGGAAACATTCCTTGGATGATTAAACAGCTTGTGCTGTTTGTCTTTTTCTAGCACTACCTGTGTCCCTCTGGATAATGCAGACGTACAGCACACTGTTTCATCTTTCCCCACCTGAAGACTCTGACCTGATAAAATTGAAGCTGTTCACAATACTTCTGTTGTGCAAACAACACACAAAAAAGAAAAATAGTCTGAAAAGGCGTCAGTGCTGTTATGTCCCTTTTGTGTTGCGTTACACAACAAAAACAGGGGCTAAATTACACCTGAAGGGTAAAAATGCATCAGTGCATTTACTATCAATCCATTAGTGAGGTGGAAAACTTATGTGCATTACCTTTACAGAATTACACCAGACCTTCTGAGTTTTTATTCAGCACGGATGCATTAAACGATCAAAAGTGATAGTAGCTACATTTATAGAGTATAATAATATAACTGTAACTGTAAAAATAACTGTATTCAAATTCAATTTAGAAGACATTTTCAGAAAAAAAAAAGATTTAAACAATTTTTACTGATTTTACTGTTTAGTTCAACATTTTTGTATGTAATGACTAGAGCAATGAAATGAGGACTATTAGTTTTGTATAATGAAATTTTATATGCATGTATATGTTAATGCATTTTATAAATGCATTAACTGTTGTGCAAATATAAGTACTGTTGTGAGAAATGAACCAAAGCAACTGAGAAAAACTATTATTATTATTTTATATTTATTTTACAATAATTATATTATAATAAATCAAGCCTTAATAAGGCTTGAT
>JAUYWG010000039.1:16582287-16612693 GCA_034779775.1 Enteromius afrohamiltoni | reverse complement strand
CACACGTTTTAGGTAACAATAACAACACTGGGCCAAGTGCTATTTTGTACACTGTTGCTGCTTGTTTTCACATAAACCTTTCTGTTCAGGTTCTCCGAGTGCGGCGGGCCGTCGAGGCAGTGCCGATCGGGACAGCCTCAGAAGCTGCACTTACTGCTGCCGACCAACCAGCAGGATATAAAGCAGAACTCTGAGCCCAGCAGAACCCAGTGGAAGCACACATGCACGCCCGCCGCACCAGTCTGACCCGGAACACAGAGCTTTCCTGGTAACAAGCACTAGATGGAGCTAGTGCTGCTGGTGAGACATGAGAGGAGAGCGTCATTGTTCCACACATTCATACTCAGCTAAATCATAGACAGATAGGTAACTCCTCTACCGTTTTAATTTGATATTTATGTACCCCAACCAAAGACAAAAATATGTTTAAGCTGTATGTAATTTATGGAAGGTTTAATTATTTGTTTATTTATTTTATTGTCATTATTTTTTTAAAGACAACATTCAGGTCTGATCCCCGTTGCAATTTGGACTTTCTTGGAAAGCTACTAGTTATACATAATGTCTTAATAAGCCCCACTTGCTCAGGCGATAAGTTCATGAAGAAAAAAAAGATAATCATATAATTTTTAAGCCTTAATCCATTGTGGTTCTGTTTTGTAAGGTCTGTTGGGTAGAGTTGTTGTCCATGTTGTTGATTTTGTGATCTGGTTCAGACTGGTACAGAGCAGAGATCACATGATCTTGTTATGGGTGTAAACTTTCATCTGAAGGCTGTGGACAGAACAGGGGTTAAGAGATTTGAGCCACAGTACAGATGCTTTTTTTAAAACTCAGTTTAAATGCAATACTTAAGTAATCTCCACATTCAATAAAAATAAAAAAAATTTAAATTTATGGGGCAAAAGTAGTTTGTATCTCAGTTCCAAAACCTACATTTTAAAATAGTTTATTTAGATCTTAATGTAAGATGTATTTATTTGAATTTTCATATAAAATGTCCATACCAAACTCATAATTTAATGTAATGCATATTTGATAATCATATGTAAATGAAAGAAGTATGATTTCTGTAATATTACTAATAAAATGGAACCAGGTTTATATATTTATCATCAATAACTGAATAAATTTAATTGTTTGCACAATAATACTAATATACTGAATGTGTTTTACATACACAATAACCAAGATATATATATTTACCATCAATAAATCCACTTTAATTATTTTATCGATCTTATTAATCTAATTAATTAATATAATGAGCCATGTTTATACTTTTATTTTAACTGAATAAATGAGCAGATTTATGCTGATAAGCAATTGAATGCATTTGGAAAATCTGATTGTTTAAATAAAATGCCATAGATGCAAATAGTTTTATTTTAATTACGCCATACTTTTTTGTGTACGGAAATCTTATCCATTTCTTTTACTCATGACTGACAAATATGCATCACAAGTTTATTAGTTCATTTACACAAAGTCTTTGAAATTCGAATAGATGGTAACATTACACAATTCGAATACATAAATCTTAAATGTAAGCCCAAGTTTAATCAGAATCAGATGCACACTTCTGGTCCAAAATAAATCTGTGTAAGGCAGATTTTATCCTTAGCAATCTCGTAATGCAGTGCAACACGCTCACTAAATATATATCAAACACTATTTATTATAGCCAGTATTTGGATTTATGCTTTTTAGAGTATACTGGCTATAAATTAGAGTGTTGAGTGTTGTATTGTGCTTCATATGCGAGGCACTTATTTGTAGCGTGTTTCAAATCAGTCACTCATGAGATTCAGTTTAAATTATGATTCTGCCTTCGAAGGTTTTGGAACAGATGTTGATTAACTACTTCGTCGCACCAGTGATTTAGTTCTGCAACCAAATTGATTAATCTGTCCATAATTATCAGTTACTCCATGTCTTGTGCATGTCGTGTGAGCTGATTGGTTGATAGGTTCAGGTTCTTTTGTTTGGGTCACTGGCCATGATCTGTACTGTTCTCTTGTGCAGAAGATGTCTAATGTTTGCATGACCTCGTAAAAAATATGTTTACAAGAGCGATGATCAAAATATAAAACATACATAAACATATTCATATCTTTACTACAATACTAATCACAAAATGTGACTCTGGATCACGAAACCGGTCTTATGTCGCTGGGGTGTATTTGTAGCAATAGCCAAAAAGACATTGTATGGGTCAAAATGATAGATTTTTATTGATTGATTTTAAGATGGTAAGTAAAAATCATTTTTCATGAAGGTATTAAGTCCATTTCTTACCGAAAATATATTTCAACTTCGTAATATGCATTGATAAGATCTTTATTTGGACAACTTTAAAGGTGATTTTCTCAACATTTAGATTTTTCTCTGTACTTTCAGATTCCAGATTTTCATATAGTTCTCCATCAAATATTGCCCCATCCTAACAAATCATACAATGGGAAGCTTACTTGTTCAGCTTTCAGATCATGTATAAATCTTAATTTTGGAAAATGAACACATACAACACAACACTTACGACTGGTTTTGTTGTCCAGGGTCACAAATAAGACTATTCCTGTCACAAGTCATTGGGAGGCATAAGAAATCTGGACAATTTCTTTTTCTATTTCTTTATAAAACATATATGAAAGAAATCTCAATACTTTAAAACTGGATTAATACAAAGAAAAATAACAATGCAAGAACATTTATCATCTTGTTCATCAATATATCATATCTGTGCCAATTTGCACACTTAACTTACTTGAAGCCAACAATAATACAAAGGAAAAAAGACCTCTGATATTAAACATATGAATGATTAATCTTACGTTGACACTCCCTCTGTTTGATATAGCTGTATTTATCATTTATTTGCATAAATGAAATGTCATAATAGTGAATAGAATAGAATTAACAGCATTTTTATTCTGTGCAAAAGGCTTTTTTTATATTTATTCAATTCAATGAAATTCTAAAATATGAAGTACATAAATAATTAAAATATTTAATTTTAGGACTGCATCTTACCCAAGTGCAATCATTGATGTAATTAGTCTAAAATTGCAACAGTCTAATGAGCAGTTCAGCAATCAGTTCATTATGGTAATTATGCAAACTGCCTCAGAAGGGCTGATTAAATATCATTAGAAGTCATCTATGACTTACTTTGGCTTTGGAAAGCACTATAGGTAGTTAATTTCTCCCTTGATCAATTTGTTTTTCACATGGAAGTGCACACACTTCGGAGGAGACACAAATACAGTATGTGTATTATACATAAAGATGATGTATGCATATATTGTATATCTTTTTTGTAAAAGCTACAAATGTATGGATGCAATGCATCATGTGTTATCGATGGAGTTATGAAGAGCCAATGCTTTGTACCCTTAAAGATATACAGGTATAGTAGCACGTTATGAATAAACACTCCTTGTCTATGCATTGTGTGTTCAGTAAAATCTTTGTGTACAGTGCAAATAAAGTTCACATCAGAGTGCTATGCAAAGACAGACTGTGGTTGGTATTTTCAGGTTACATACTCCGAACTGTATGACATGTCAAAATCCCTTTATTTATAGATTATTGCAAAATGTACAAAACATATTTACAAAAAAGTAAGATGTGTTGTTAGCTGAACACACATGTGGCATCAAAATTATATGATATATGATGTTAACATCAGTAGTTCTGACAGGAATAGTTCACATGCTCCAAGTTGTAGATGAGTTTGTTTCTTCATCAGGATATATTTGGAAAAATTCAGCATTTATATCCCTTGCTCACTAGTGAGTGAATGGGTGCCGTCAGAATGAGAGTCTGATAAAGCTGATAAAAACATCACAATAATCTCCACCAACGACTATAGTTGATAGTGAAATGGATTTGTTTATTACAAACATGCTGCTTTTCACGGCACAAGACCTAATTGGTGGACTGGAGTTGTTTGATTCTCATTTTGACGGCACCCATTCACCTTAGTGGATCAATTGGTGAGCAAGTGATGCAATACTAAATTTATCCAAATCTCTTTAAATTAAAAAGTAATATACAAGTGTGTGTAAGTCAATAATATCTTAACTGTAAAACATCATTTTGTAATAATGTATTTTGTTAAAACAAAAAAAACTGGGGGGAAAATGTGCTATGATACTGATATATTTTATTTTAATTCATGCAAATTCCGTAAATACCTGCCCAATCAAATACTAAGTCAAAAAAGAGATGCTAAAATTTGCCATAACAAAATAGGAAAAGGAAGTCTAAAACATTGCATCATGGGATAGTATCCTTTTCCCTATATACTCTTTTTGTACTACACATTTTTGTAGTGCACAATATCTGAAACTAGTGTGCATATGATTTGAACCATGAATGTAGAAAAGTATAATGAACTACTGTCAAAGTATATAATATGGCAGACCAATCATATCTATCCTCAAACATTAGATACAGTTCCTGTATACTGAAGTAACTCTGGTCTTGTGTGTTTCTCTAACTGGTGCAAATTACAGCCACTTAATCAACAATTAAGTTGAAATCATATTAGACCATTACAAGTGCTTAACATGACATAACATTAGCCTACATTTTCAACATTCATGTCCTTGTCAACATCCTGTGACTGCATTCAAAATCCAAACTCCAAGCTTTCTAAAGAAGCGTTCGAATCAGCTGGTGGAGGATCTGCACTAGATCAGTGAAATGTAATGATTACAGCTCTTTCTCCACAGCATTTGTGATTGCTGTCCTCTTTAGGCTCTCTTTGACCCTGATGAACTCAGGCGCGCACTTTGACCTTTCCCTCTGCTCTTCGACCTCTTTCTCCAGCTGAGAAGAAGAGTTATTAAGGTTAAATCATTTCCGAATGAGGCTATAGTACATGGTGTAGACTATAACTTGAGATGTAAAATAATCTAAATTAGGGATCATTCTGTGTAATGTAGATCAGCTTTTTCAGCATATATATAACAAATACTGTCTATTCAACCATAGCATAGTTTGAGGTATTACCTTCTCTAATCTCATCTGTCTCTTTAGTAACTCCTGCTCCAGTGGTGATTTCTCCTCTTCATATTTTCTGTCTTGTTTCATAACTTGAGCTCGGTTTCTTTGTTCTAGAACTCTCTGTAACTCTGGCTTCTCCTCCACCGCCACTCCTCTGAAAGATAAAACAAGTCTTATTATATAATCAAAATAAAAGAAGTTGTTCATTTATTGCAATTAAATTTAAAGTGAATCCAGGTTGCGGACACTTACAGAGAAAGTTCACCCAAAAATACAAATTAATTTCAATTTTTGGGTGAACTATCCCTTTAAGGTCAAGTTCACTCACACTTAAGAACATCTCAACATATGTTAACTCTTATATTGTATTACAAACTATTATATTTAAACCATTAAGCTATTTAAGTTAAACCAACATTAAAGTGCCCCTATTATGGATTATAAAAGGTTCATATTTTTCTTTGGGAGTCAAGAAACAACAGGTTGACGTATATGCAAAGTAAAAGCTTTTAATGCTCCACAAGCGGCACCTAGTGGGAAAGAATGAATTTGCATTTTCAAGCAACAAGTGGGCAGTCAATATACTAATGCTTCTTTTTGACTTCAACACGAAAAGGCTTGGGACTCGTTTTAATGATTCGACTGAGTCGACTCATTCTTTTGAGCGACAATAACTTTATACACGGTGCGCTTTCAGATTTAAAACTTTGTAGGATGATTTAATTCACTTAGAGCTATGTTACATACTGCATGAAAGGTAATTTTTAAAAATCCACAATATGAGCACTTTAACTTACAATGCATTTGTTATAGTATTTACTAATCTTTATTAATGGCAGACATCAAAAATACAAAACCGTTCATTGCAATATACACATAATATTAACAATATGCATGGATGGATTGTTCACTATGAGAAATGTGTATTAAGAATGCAAACAGAGTTTATTTTGATTCCAATTGTTTCACTTCAAAAACATCACAGAAAGAAATGGAAGAAAATGCGTTCTGACTCTTATTATGTATATACACGAGTATATGCGACGCCAAAGGCTTCTAGCTTAGACTTTACTGCCATCTGTTGGACTAAACATGTAAATGCAAGAAATCCCTCTATGGGAACATGTTTGAAGTGAGATTAGGAATTGGGTCAGGTGATAAATCAAAGCTGCAACTAAGCTTGTTCATTGCCTCAAAATGTGAACAAGCTTTCAACTCAAATTCTGGGTCAGTTTGCACCTTTTGTGTGTAATAATCAGCTCTCGCTGGAGCTCCCGGTGGCTCTTGGACGCTTTGATGGGATTGTGGAGCTTTTTGGGCCTGATGAGCTCTTCATAGTAACCACTGTCTGTTTGCTCAGGAAGCAACTTGCTCTGGTCTAAATCATCTTCTCTGCCCCACCTCTGATCAGGGTCTATTGCAGATCCAAGATCAGAGATTAAATCTATAGAGTGGGAGACAAGCAAAAGAGAGCATTCCATTCAAGGAGAAGTTCACTGAAAACAATGAAAATACCCCAAAATATGCATGTGATAATCAATCTTTTGAAGCTAAAAGAGGCATGTTTATAAGAAACATATCCATAAATAATGTGTTTGGACTTCAAACACATTATTTCACTTCCCAAGACATTAATTAATGGGCTGGAGTTGGATTAATGTGATGTTTTTATCAGCTGTTTGGACTAATTATGGCGGCACCCATTCAGAGGGTCTAGTGGTGAGCAAGTGATGTAATGATAAATTTCTCACAATATAGATAAATAAAGAAACAAACTCATTTACATCTTTGATGTCCTGAGGCTGAAACTTTCCTTTAAAAACAGCCAATATCATCCACCAGGAGAAAAGTTCATTTGCATGGAAAAATAACAGGACACCTCACATGACCTTTGTTCAAGCAAGCAAGAGTAATAAAAATAACGCTATTAATCAATGTCATTGCATCAAATAATATGAAAGGAATATAGAAAACCTGATTCACCAGGTCCAATAAGTGGTTGAGCACAAGCAGAGTTATGATTTTGATGATTATTATCTGCCTGTAAAAGAAAATGGATATGAATCATTATTATTATTACAATTACAATTATTATTTTAACCACAAGTAAAAAAAAAAAAAAAAAACAGTACTTTCATTAGCTTTTTTTCTCTCTGCATTTCACAGGGATGTGCTAATGTGATAGCATGTGCTATAGCATAATACCATGGTACTGTATGACCATGGTATTACCATAATAGCAGTGTACAAAAACCATACTCTATTATCATGCCCAGAAAGTGTAAAAGGACATTGCACTGCCTCATCCTTGTCTATCATCCAAACGATCTAAAATAATCTCCAGAGCTGTTGATGAACAGCACAATAGCCCTGTTGTGAGAAATTTGAGAGAAATTTGCACTGACACAAGGGATGCATTGTGGGTATGTGTGTGTGTGCGTGTGCGTGTTAGCACCATGCTAGGTTGATCATATTGGACTAAAATGGTTTTGGGACCAGCTGGCATTTAGCCACCTCATTACTGGCCCTGCCAAACAAACTCTCCATTTTCCCTTCATAATCTGTTTGCTGTCTAGAATGTGATTGTGTCAGGAAAGTCACGAGAAGTCCTTGGACTAAATCGCCAAAGGAACGAAAATCAGAAAGGAATCATTAGTATTCATGTTAGGTTAATGTTACAGATCGCAAGTAAATATGCACGTTTCTTTCACGGTAAAAATAACCAAAAGTTTAAAAACTAAAGAGTTAAGAAAACTGGTATTGAAAAGGCGGTTGTCGCAATGTTAACTAAAATAAATCATATAAAAATAATGATAAAGGCACATAAGAATATTACTAAAAATTTACTTACAATTAAATTAAACTGAAGTGATAAAAAGCTCATTTAAATGATTAAATGCAATAATAACTATAATAGCATATAAAAAAATAAATAAATGCAGTCCTGTCCTGATCTCACACATATTCCTAAGAACGGAAACCAAATACCCTACCTTATAATGTCTCATGTTCAAACTTTATGTTTAGAAGTCACACAAACAGAAAAAATAGCATCCAAAAAAACAAAAAAGAAATAATCTCACCTCATAAATGTCAGTATTTTAAGCCCAAAACTGTTTTCTGAACAGTTTTCTATTTACAAACATCCGTTCATGTAACAGAGTTTCAGTCCTGTCTGATCTTTAGAGGAGTCGTATGACTTACACTTATAGCATACAGGTTCTTCAAAGTGGATTAAAATAGCCTTACTTTCTTTCCATGGGTCACTCCCATGATTCCAAAGGTGCAGAGAGCTCAGTGCCTCGGGATTGTTCCAGAAACAAATTCTCTAGGATTCCACCTGCTATTTTCATGCAGAATAAGGGGAAAAGCAGGAGGGGGATGTACATCCCTCTAAGCAAACCCAAACACACACACACACGCTTTTACAACCCGGGTGCATACAGTGTCCAAACTGGTACTATAGTCCAGCACAAGGAGGGGGAATGAAAAAAGCCATGATGTCACTTTCCCGTTTACCACTCTTCATTGTTAATATCAACTGTTACAGTGTTACCTTATATAAAAGATCCAGTGTGAAGGAATTCTGTACGAGAACAGAATCATCTGTATTATCTTTCAAATGTTCTTTGTGTGTCTGTGTGTGTTGTATTATCATAGTGGATCATTGTATTAGTATTGCTCTTTCTGTGTTTGGAAAAGAGAAGCGTAACAGTGCAAATATTTGCCTAATGTGTTGCTTTGAAGGAAGTCCTATGGATTTGGAGTAACACAAGAGTAAACTATTGTTTCAATTTTATTCACTTAGGGAGGGAAGATAGCAAAAAAAGCAACTGCGTTCTTAATGTCCTATTTTCAAATGTCCCAAACGTGGTGATATGAGGTTGGCTACTGTGGCTTATTCAGTCTCAGATATTCTGGGAAAGCAGCCAATGATCTCCCCCATTTCTGACCAGTCTTCATACACGTTGCTCCTCATGTCATTTTGAATGAACTAAACATAACAGAAAAAACAACCGACTTAAAACTTAAACAAACAAAAAAGAACAGCTGTGAGAAATAATTTTCTTTCACTCAAATGAAACCAAAGTAAAATGTAAATACTGGATGAAAAACCTAAACTTAACAAGATGTGTCAACCTTTTCATTAGGGCTAGTTCCATTTATTCTGTGGGCGCCTGCGAATACCCAGCTATCCCTGGGCTTCTGGGATTTGACCATCGTGCTGCCCAGTGCAGCGAATATATCTCTAATCTCATCAGTCAGCCTGGAAAAGAGACGATGGAAGTGGAGGTGATACATGTATGAATAATTCAACTCTAAAGCCAAGTTAATCATGTTGATGGTGTGTGAAGGCTGTCACATTTTTACTTTGGTGTAGGGTCGATGTGTGAGGCCACAAGCACTATATTTCCTGGTTTTAGTGTCTTCAGATAGACAAGTAATTCTTTGGGATCTTGAAGGACAAACAAGTGGTTCTGTACATCAGGATAGTTTTAATTTACATCTTGTTAGATTTAGAACAATTTCACTAAAAGACCTACCTCTAGATTCCAGTTTAAAATTCTTATTTCTTAAAACTTCACCGCTTTCACCTAAGAATAGAAGCGACAATTAGAATTGAATTTTCTTTGCATATATTAATACTTGCATAAATAAACAGTCTAATATTTTTAACATGGTAAAATATGAAAATTATTTCAGATTGTAATTGTAATTATTTTTAATAAACAAACCATTTGCTAACACAATGTTCAGCCCTTGTCCTGCATTATTCTTAATGCCACCCATGATGCTGTAGAGAAAAACATTTCCGCACATTTAGCATCTATAAACGCTATTTATTTAAATATTTCATCCAAAAATTAAAACTTAAACATAATTTATGTCCATCAATTATGCCTTAATGAAACAAGTAATAAGACATTCTGTTATAGTACTAATAAACTGAATGTATTTAGCCAGGTTTACCTAAATCTGTTGTACATTTGTTTTAATTTCATACATTTGAACTAAATCTTGCTTGGTTTACAGCTATAGCCATATTAAAACCACGGTCATAGTTTTTAACTGATGTTGTCATTTATTATTACAACGAACAGATCTAAGCAATTACTGAACATATGAATTTAGTAAATATGAAATCAAATTGCACACAAAAAAAAGTATTTTTCTGATTTTAAAGTAATAAGTAATCCAAGACTTGTGTGTCATACAACAGGTTGTTATTCACCAAAAATATTTAAATATGTGCAATTTATGTCACTGTAAGCTTTGAAAAGTATAGACAAGCTGCATCAATGTTCTGATGAATTGTGCTTTCATATGGGTGAGTAAATGAGTTTTATCCAATTATCTGAATTTCCATTGTGTTAGTCTGCCTTGAACAAAGTGCAAAATGTGCAGTAACAGTTCTTACATTGTATTGTTAAAGCAGATCTTTGCAGGCACCACATTAGCTACACCGCTGCGAATGTGGAAGGGAAAGTAGTTGATAGGGCAGTGTTTATGTGGACAGCAACCAAAATGAGGCTTGAATAGACCTGCCCAGAAAAAATAAACAGCTTGCCTGAAAAATTACAGTAAACTCCACCTCCTCCACTAATGAGTATAAAAATAAGGCTTACCTGGATTGTCACAGTCTGCTGCAAAATCATTAACTTCATCTGGAATACAAAACAGTCCCATTCTCAACCACATAAAGGTAATAAAATAGATTTTAATAATGTTACAGATTAACAAGCCGTCAAATGTGATTACCATGTGCGTTACGAAACCATTTGGCAGTTTCTTGGGGTTTTGACCGGTTGATAGACAAACAATATATTAAGATGATCAGCACTGCTGTGAGAATACACACACGAACTGAAAAACACAATAGCATTTACTCAGTATACACAAACAGTCATACAAATACAAATGAATCAGAAAAGCTAACAAAATATTTTCTTTACCTTTATGTCTCATGGTAGCACAAAATGGTCTTCTGGGTTTCTCACAAGCCTGATGCAATTTAATAAAAATGGTTTAAATGCGAATACCAGAAATCACAACTAAGAAATATATTTTTTCTCTTGTACTTTTGAGTTGTTACCTGTTAGGAAGTTTCTCGGACTGTGGTGAAATGTAAAACCTAACTTGACAGGATCTTCCTTAAGGTGTGGTAAATTTGCACAATTACATCAAACAAATTTAACCTTAAAACTGTTTTTTACAGTTGTGTACCCTCTCATGGCCATCAGTGAGAAAAGTGTATGCAAAGTCAAACACAAAATAAATATTAAGTATATAATTTTATTACTTCTCAGTTGCACAAACAGTTTTTAAAATGTCAGTAGTTTAGCCTCAGATAAGAAGGTGCACACATAAAAATCTAAAGATACAGAATTCAATCATCAAAAATACTTCCCTGCATGAACGGAGCGCCATTATGTAGCTCTGGACTGCATCAAAATTGTCATATTAAAATAGAAGTCAAACAGTGGCATTAGTAAATACTAATACCAGCATATAAGTGCAGATTACAGTTCAAATACAGAAACACAGAGTTGTAACAAATTTCAATAAGGCACAGAAATACAAATTTTACAGCATCATTACAGTAGATCAAACAGGTTTACAGTAAAATGCTTATTCAGATGTGCTTCTGGTATAAGTGGCACTGTTCACAGTATCCAGTGGGGACAACCCTGAGATCATAAAGCCGTTTTAAAATTAAGAAAAGGTCAGGCACAATAAATAAAGGAACAATCATTTCAACAGACTTTGGTATTGCATTGCAGTGCCTTGCATTGGGAAATTAAAGAAAACACGAAACAAGTTCTTCAGGGAGTGCATTTAAAAGGTAGTTCCGATATTGACCAAGTATTAAGCAATGGGCACATAACAGTTATTTGCCTGCAAATAAATAATAGTAACTTTTATCTCTAATGAGCATCTTAAACCATTTCCCCTCAGTTCCTTCATGTAGGGTATTTTAGCCTTCCAATCCTGCCAAATTTAACCAGCTAATTTTAACTGGTTGGTGGACATATCTGTCCTGAAAAATGGTGGAACAGATATAAATATTTCAGAAACTCCTGGTGGTTTTTAAATGACCGATGTGATGCTTTTGGCCATATAATTTCACACCATTAAAAAGGAAGAGAGACGTCAAGGATAAATTATGCTATGTGATTCACTCCAGAAGGTCCTGTGGAAAAAAAACATCCAGAGTAAGAATAAAAAGTAATTAAGTATATATAGTTTTGAAGGTTATTACTACTAATTTTAAAGTGGCATGCATACTAACCTCATCTGAATCATTGTCCTCTTCTCTGGCTGCATTTTGTTCTTCCATTTGTCGAAGCTCTGAGTATCTGTATGTTAAAGTACTGGGAAAAAAATTGTTGTCACTTGATACAAATTTGGCAACACATACGCGTTTAAATTGTTTACCTTTCATATAAATTATTATTTACGTTTTTTTTTCCCCTCGTACAACAGGAATGTAAGTTAGGTTAGAGTGCATTGTCATATAAAGCACAAGTTACATAGGCTATACCTCTGCGGACAGCAGTATTTCCGGATGATAAAGAGAGCAGCTGCTACTGCAGCTACAATAACAATCACAACAGACGCGATTACTCCGAAATGGAGTCTTGCAACCTGCGAAACAACAGACCGTCAATAGCAAGTATGCAAACTAACTAACAGAGAATAGACAGACGCAAGAAAGTCGACAACGAACCTGTTGATTTGTTGGTGCTGAGGTGGAACTTTCTGACTGTCTGGATTCGCGATGTGACGGAACTGCGAAGACGAACTCATACAAAACACTATATAAAATCACATTTAGTAACATATTTGAATGGTGGCTTAACTTGAACGACTTTCTCCTCGGCATTATTGATGTTTACTTCCTGGTGATTCTACCTGTCAAATGACGTAAAGGAGTGACTTGTGTATGATTGGTCGATCGTGCCGCAACGCGACGACTTCCGTCAACAATGTACTATCAGTTACTAAAGTGAGATTAATTTAAAGCCTGTGAATTGAATTATAGCGTATAACAGTAGTTTGAATTACACAATATTGTCTAGGAACAAATTCAAAAAAGTTAAATGGATTCAACAATGTAAGTTTAATATAGGTGAATCATGAAAACTTATACTAACGAGCTCAAAAAAGCTTAAATGTGAATTAAGTACTAAAAAAGTAACATTACATTAGAAACAGTCACAAAATATACACTTTAAATCCAAAAAATTCCATTAAAACCATTAAAGGACAACATGCTTTAACTAATCCATAATGGCAGTATTGAACAACATGGTTGTAGATGTAGCTCATCTCAGGATCAGAGCAGCTCGTAATATTTTCCAGATTGTGGATCAAAGTAACAGTTGAGGCAGGGATCATACATTAAATTTAGAAACTCATCTTCTCCACTGTTGTGCGATGTAGGTCCTGTGAATAACATGGAGAAAAAAAGTTATATATTGCAAATGTTCTGTGTTTCAAAGCTGATTACGGTAAAAGCAATTCTAATAAGCAATTCAACTGAAGGTTTGCATTTCGCATAGTACCCCATAAACTGTTCATAGAGTCAGTAACAGTTAACAGGTTTTTATACAAAGAATTTAGAAATAGTTACTTAAAATCCTGAAAACCCTGCCCCATCTCGTCTACAGTTTAAGTGTCTTGTCACAGAAATATCAATGCGGGTTTTAGATGAAGAAGGAAAAATCAATCATGAATGTAACTGTACCAGCTCTTCTCCTTCCAAGAGAAATCTAGATCATGATTTATTTTTAGCAACAAAGGGTTGAGAATATGAGCCCAGGATGGGGATTTTTCTGGTGTCATACCTCTGGGTGAGACCTTTCCATGGTCTCTTTTCCCATCTGCCATCTGTTGATTTGGATGAACTATCGGAGGGCTGAGGACAGCCATCCATTCTCTACAAGAAGATTAAATCATATACTCATTCAAATATAGCGTATAAATATTTTTACCTAATTGTGAGTCAGTGGTTTAATGGTTCTTTCTGACTTAACCTACAGTATGACTTACAGTTTAATTATACTAAACCTTTAGGAATCATACAATGCTGAATCAAAGCCCATTTTTGAAAATTCCTGCTCTGTCGCTAACATCTAACATGTTACCCCTTGTTGTGAATGAAAGACCCCCCCTTCTGCATGTCTCTCTCTTTCATATTCTCTCATTTACATGACACTTTTTAAGGCACCATGTGGAGTTGATGGACGGGCTCCCTGGTGGGATGGGAGGGAGGTGGATGATGACCTCCCAGCGAGCTCTGCTGCAGCGGTGACAGCTAGGTGACACATGCAAGCCTCTGAGCACATGCATAACTCCTGCTTATTCATTGTCCCTGACAACCATGCTTAATTAATCATCGAGGCGTGGCAGTGTGGGCAGCTTCCCTTGACAGGAAAAGTTCTGCGATGGAAACTAGCCATAGTTATACTGTGTGTGCAAAACATTAACATATTAACACAGCTTCATAAATGATTTTTGATCGGTTAATTTATATTTTAAAGGTCAACTTATAAACAGTCATTATGCAAAATCAGTTTCTTCCTAAACAATATTTAATTATTGCAGTGTAGGTTTTCTTTATTTTTATCTTCTTAATTTATTATTTATTTATATACTGCTACTACTGTTATGTTATAATAATTCATTAATTACTGATGTTAAAAATACAATAATTACTGTTTATTTAATTATTTAATTTGATTTAATTGCTATTTTTAATCATATTTATTATTATTATTACATTAATAATAAGAAAACATATTTTTAATAATAAAAATGTTTTAAAAATGTAAAAAATATGGTAATTCTCACTATTTTTATTATTAGTACAAAAATATTATCTAAACAACATAGTTATATTTCATAACCAATATTTATTAGATATTTTAATACATTGTTAACATATGTTTTATAATAATAAATATATTTTTTAAAATCATCATGATAATTTGTCAAACAGTTGTTATTATTATTATTGGTAGTAGTAGTAGTGTAAAATATTATATAAATTAAATGGTTATAATTAATAAACAATATTTATTAAACTTTTAGATTTTTGATAATGATTTGTATCTTATTATTTATTCATATACTACTGCTGCCACTACTAACTATTTTTAACAATTCTTAATAAAAACAACAATAACAACAACAATAATAATGCTGCAATATTAAACAATGTTTATGATGCTGATTATATTTAATATATTACTAAAGGAAATTAACGAGGAGACAAATAGAAATAAGGAGCTCTGTTATGTAGACAGTCTGGAAGGTTTGTCATGAAATGAAGGGCAGACAAATCTTTTGAAGCACACTACCTGCTCTCTTTTTTTATTCTTTGATGTTCAAAAGTTCTTTTTAGTATCCTGGAACCATTGGATACAATTGTCAATGGAAACTACAAAATGTTCAGTGCCCAAAAAGCTATCCCTATCACATTTTCTTACCACTTTTCTGAAGTCCAAATTATTGAACGTGCATGAGCCTGAGGGTTGACAAGAGTTCTCTTATGAACTCGCATGATAAAGTTCTGAAATGACTCATTCATGTCTGAGCCTCAACACTTAAGATAGTGACAGGCTTAGCATAAATGGCTTAGAGTTATGCCTCACAGACTTAGAGAGGCTAAAAATACTGTATTTTTCTCTTACCTGGGATTAGAGTGAAGAAGAGGGTTCATTTCTTTCTGATAGTGCTGGCCTTGATCCACTGGCTGTGAAGCACAGAAAGAATAAGTACTGTATATTTATAATCTGGTTCAAGGGCTATACCTGCCCACTGTTAGCTTCAGTCTAATAAAAAAATGTTCTGGATAACTGCATTCCTTGCTGCAAAATAATGATTTAATCCTTTATAGTTTGGCGCAGTGGTTTTTAACCAGTCGGCCGTGAATCAAAAGGTCTGTTCTGATAGAGTCTGATACTAATGTTGTTCCATCAGCTGGAAAACTAATGTTTAGAAAGCGATTCCACCGATATCATTCCTCAGTTATTGTTATAGTTGTGGTGTGCATTCTGCTATTTGTATTTAAATTCAGAATGATTTTGAAACTAATATCTTTGAATATAAAATGTAACATGTTTCTTTTACATTTTTATGATAAACGATTAGTTACAGTGCTGTTCGCCACTTGATGTTTAATGTAAAGTATGAATCCTGAGGCAAAACCAGAAGCTCTTGATTATTGTGCATGTACTTCTCGCCTGATGGTGGCAGTATTGCTATATTTTCATAGTCTCATGGTCCACTAATTTGCAGTTTCTCAATAGAAGGCGCACCAGGCGTGATTAGCAGTAGTAGCATATCTTTCTAATCAACAACAGCATCAACAACTGATGGATAGGGTCTGATATTGAAATGCCTTGGGAGTTTATTTCACTCTAATTAGTGGGGTTTTATATAAACTGTTTGATTGCCATTCTTTAACGAGGAAACAGTTTTAATATTCACTCTATTATTTGCCTGCTAGCTACAGTTCATCCATACGAAACACTCTGTACAACTGAGGAGCCTAATAATGAAGAAGAAATTCAGGCCTTCCTGCACTGTGCTCAAGTGTGGCAATGTGCCTGAATTGTGTAATTATAACTACCGTAAATGCCTGTAGTTTATGTGTGTGTGTGGTTTGTAAGCCCACCAAAGGAATACACTGAGTCCAGGTTGAGGTGTCATCGCTGCTTGCACTCAGACTTATGTCGCAGTGGTGAACCTGACAGAAGATAATAGTGTTTATTTACTGGTGTTGTCTTTTTTTTGTTGTGTGACTTTCACAACACCTAGAAAGATTATGGATGAAATTAGAAATATTTTATCAGTTTAATTAGAATTTTTCTGTTTTTAAACAGAAGGTTTAAAAGAACAAAAGATTTTAAATATAAATCTCTCAAAAGTCTCAGTCTTTGTATTATCAGTTTTCTAATATTAGTTTTCTTCTTATTATTATCTAATTTATACTAATTCTACTGACCCCAAACTATTGAAGATTAGTGTGTGCGTAAAAAAAAATCCCAAAAATCTAACCTTTATAATTAAGATATTGATGTTTTTCTCAAATGCACATTGGACACAATTATTTGCGCCCCTAGAAATTCTTATAAGTAAAATATCTCTGAAGTATATTCCCATTCATATTCACAATTTTATTATTTGTAAAATTATGAGCAAGAAATTATCCAGACATGGCTTCCTATTTTACAGAAATATTAAAAACAAAGAAAACAAACAAAGCCCAAATTCCCATCATCATCCATTGCAATGAGAAAAACCAAAGAATATATTTCTGATGTGCTGCAAAAGATAATTGAGTGAAGCAAATTAATTAGTGAAGTGACTTTATGAAAATTCCCATTTCCACCATCAGGGAAATAATTGAGAATTTCCAATCAACATAAAATGTTACGAAACCTGTAAGAGGACATATGTCTATATCATCCTATTGCACGGTGAGAAGGAGACTTTGAGTGGTCAAAGACTCTTCAAGGACCACAGCCGGAGAATTGCAGAAAAAAGGCTTGTCAAAACAGCCCCTACATCACCACATGTTTGGAAGGGGTTCAAGAAAAATTCTTCTAGTTCATCCAAAAACAAACTCATTTATGCATATTAATTTATCAGACAGGACTGGAACTACAAATGGAACTGGCTTCTATGGTCAGATGAAAAGAAATAATGAGCTTTTTAGTAGCAAACACACAAGATGGGTTTGGTGAACACAGGGATAAAAGCTATTATAAGATGAAAGCTTTTGATATTGTGGAGGTTCTGGACATCTTGTTTAGACACATGGCATCAAGGATTCTGTCAAATACTAACAAATAAAAAAAAAAACAGTAAGTGACTGAAACTGTTAGAAATATAATGGGCCATGTTTGGATCTTCCATCCGCACAATAATCAAAAACACAAACTCTAAAATACAACACAAAAATGGGTCACTCAGCACAAAACTAAGCTTCTGCGGTGACCATTCCAGTCCTCTGTCCTGAGCCCTATAGAAAATGCGTATGAGCGAAAATGAGCGAAAGAGTAGAAACACCAACATAGAGCTGGGAATCTAGAGTGATTGTGGATGTAGAAATCTCTGATCTCGTCAGGTCTTCTCTAACCTCATCAGGCATAACAGGAGAAAAATTAGAGCAGTTAAACTGGAAAATGGAGGTTTCAAAAAGTATTGAATACAAGAGTGCCGTTAATTGTGGACAATGTGTATTAGAAAAAAACATTTATTTCATAATGATATTTCCCTCCATTTTAAATTCTTATTATCTAGTGAAAGGATAGATTTTTGTGAATTATTTTTAATAAAAGATAAAAAGAATTAACAACACAGATAAATTTTCACACCCTTATTTGACCAAGGGTGCCAATATTTCTGGCCATGACTGTAGACATATATATTTATATGACGGTATACAATTTCTTTAGTGCTTTCTTGTTTTGATAAATATGAATATGAAATTCCTGCCTGTGATGCACTAAGGGCCGCGCCGCCCATGTCTCCTTCTTCCTCCTGCTCTCTCTTCATACTGGCCAACATTCGCAGCTCGTCTTCCTCATCCTCTTCGTCTTGACTTCTCCTCAGATCACACCTGCTAGAGCCCAAAGGTTGGACCCTCTCATCGACACTCACCTGTAAAGCCCAAAAATCTCATTACTTCATCAGTGCCACTTTGTAATGAGAGCGATCGTTACTGGGTATAACTAATTAGCAAGCAATCAATCAAAGCTTGCAAGTTAATTGGCACCCCTATTAAGGCCAAGACATCAGCAGGGATGGCTGCATGCTGCTTAGAAATCTACTTATAAGAAGTCCTACCTGGATCTATGAGCAACCTTCCAGATAAGATCAGCAACTGCAACAGCATCAAAGATATGTGCCATGTTTAAATGGGGGAAAGTAGTGTTATGGGCCATCCGTAATGATCCTCAGTAATTCCCACATCAAACTCCATTTAAAACATTTAGTTAATGACCATTTCAGACATGTGGAGAGTCTGTGATGGTTGTGCTAAATGCTTGGACCTGTTTTAGTCCAAATATGTTCCAACCTCTAAGAGAGGAAAGAACACTAATGAGTGGTCTTTGATACGCCAGTTGTTTCTCATTGTAAACAATGAGATGAAATGAAGACTGCTGAAAGCTACTGCATCTCAGGTTTATCGAACAATTCTGTCATTTTGATATTCTAATATTTTGTAGACTGCTTCAGCTGTTTTTGTCCATGGAGTTGAAGTCAAAAATAATACTGTTCCCCTTTGACTTTAATTTTATGGACAAAACAAGAAAATTGTATGGATATTCTTCAAAATTTCATATTTTGTGTAGTTTTTTAATGCATCTGTAGTGAGAGGGGGAGTAGGTTATTTCTGTGTTCTGTGAAACATGATTATTTCATTTATTTATTTTCTCAAAATATCATCTTTTGCATCTTGCAGAAGAAAGAAATTTATACAGCTTCAGGTGGTGAGTAAATAATTCAATGTTCATTTTCCCTTTCATATAAACTATAGCTGCAATGTATAGGATTGTTCAGACATGAAAAAATGGAGTAGGATTTATTTTGAAACCATTTTTATGAAAGAATAAATAACAAAAAAAACTAATTACAAAACAATGGCATTTTAAAAAATGAAACGTAGAAGTTAAAAGACATAAATATCAATTTCCTGTAAAACTTTATTTGCTTACAATGTTATTCAAGCTTTATTTACAATGTTTATTTATTTATTATTTTTATTGTCTTTGCATTGTAAACATCACATTAGATTTCGGCTGTGAAGAATGATCTCATTTATAGGACAAAGAGCGAGCTCTGATCAATAGAATTTTTTTGCTGGGAGTTCAAGACCCTAGGAAATATGTTTTGTAAATCATGAAGACAAAAGAACACTATGTACAAGCCATTTGCAATATTTTGCCATTTGCAATTTCCAAATGCATCAGAGATGCAAGGGCACAACCCACTCCCCTCAAACTGAATGGATTCAGATTAAAATATCCAGCCTCTGGGGAAGATAAGAACCACACCAGTTCTGAAATCACAATAAGAACAGAGGCCCTCATAAACAAGCCACTCTGCTGGAGTGCACCAATTCAGCTGAAGTATGTGCTTGATTTGATCCCCTCTAACCCTGCATGCTTGCTATGGCTAAAAAACATTTCATCCACATGAACATGAGGCCATGTGATTGGTGTGGGTTCACTCCACAAAACCCACAAGTGCTTGCCATATTTCATATCTCACAGAAATTATGCTTGGAACTTTGTGCTGATTATTCGAAGGGGTGATTTGTTTTTGATGTTGTTGCAAACCTTCTTCTGCTTAACACATGAGAAAAATTTTGGAAAAATGCTGCAATCCAAACAACAATAGGCCCCATTCACTTATATTGTGTAGAGATTAATAATTATAATTATAAAAGCAGAATTAATAATTAATAATTAATTAAAGAATTAATAATTTTTCTTGATTTTTGCTTGCATATATATTACATAAATTACTTAATTAACTTAATTAAAATTATAATAAATATTTAATTGTATTTTTAATTTACATCTTTGACTTTCTTTGTATAGACAAAAACAATTAGACAATCTTAATAAAACGGAAGAAATCCATACAGGCTTAAAAGGACATTAGGGTAATTAAATTATAATACGTTGTTCTTTTTTTATCCCTTCACAAGCAAAGCAGGCTCACCTTTTGGAGGCCAGAATTCTTCAGTGAAATCTCTCGCACAGATGCTCTGCTGATAGATATCCTGGTATCTCCATCAGGCAATGCTCTGTCAGCTTCAGGCCAATCCACTCTGCTCCCTTGTCTGGTATTGGGAGATAGACAGCGGGTTGGTGCTATTCGCATGGGTTCATGCCTCTTTGGTCCTTCAGAGACATGCTGGACTGTGGAGGCCTGAGTCTTAATTGGCTCAGAAGGGAACTTGGGTAGGACTGTGTATTTTTGTACTGAAGGAGGAGTTGGGGGAGCAGTAATGGAATGGACTGCACATCTTTGAAGGAACTCGATATGTATTTCATCCTGTGAAGCAAAAAAGTAATTGGTCTTAGAAATAGTTTCTATGAAGTAACTAAATTTGAAAAAAGCTGCATGTTTGTACAAAACACACCATTAAGGTGCTGTTGCTTCTGTCCATAACTCATAATACTGCTTCTTCCAGTGAAAACATCCATCCTCTGCGCTCTTCTCACATCATATCTTTTATGATTCTTTTGGACTGGACTAGTACACAGTGCTTGCAAATTTCTCTCCTGATTCCGATGTGACTGTTTTTTCATTCTAGAAAGCAATTTTATGGATGGAATTTATGGAAGTTGTGGATCATTGTGACATTTTTTGTCAGCTGATTAAACTCTCTGATGGCACCCATTCAAAGTGATATAATAATGCAAAATTTCTGTTTTGATAAAGAAACAAGCTCATCTACATATTTGATTCCTTAAATTCACTTTGTCTCTCTTTCTTTTTCAAATAAACCTGCTTAGCATGCATCATTAATTATGACATATTCAAATTAATAACGCCACGAGGCTCAGTTATTTTATTTCAGTCTAGGCCATTAACACAAGGAAGGAAATCTGTTAACATATCAAAATTCCCCCTAAAACGACAAATATTAAATTTATCAACAAACTTGCGATGGAGTCATAAAGAGAATGATGAAATCTCTTGCAAGGGTCTCAGAACCACGAACGCCAACGCTGTCACAGATGAAACGCATTAATAGCCACGACGCGAGACAGTCTGGTGCGGGTGGAGTAACATCAGAGTTACCTGTAATTAATCAGGGCGACACTGTGCCCAGAAAGTTGTCTGTCTCTGCTCTGTTTTGGAAAGGATAAGGTCTTTAAACTAGTGAGGCTTTGATCTACACTAATGGTCTTAAACAGCAAGCTTCACACTAATGATGACAACCTCACTAAAAGGGCACGGCCAGCCAGCCATCAGATCAGCCAAAGTTTTTGTCTCCTTTCTTTCCATCTTCATATCCCCTGTAGGGACCAGTTTTAATATTGCAGCTTTTTTATTTTTGGTTTAAAAAAAAGTGTCATCTCCTCTCACTATGTGAAATGCTGACATCCGATAAACACACATCAGTCTGGCACGGCCCTATATCTATTTGCAATGAATTTATTTAAACTGGGCAGGTTATCTACGAAGTTGAATGTGTTTAGTGGTTATTAAGCTGTTACAGATGAATTTCAATATGCTACTGCTTCATCTATCTTCCAATGACAACTCTGTGGCATTAATGAAAGTCATTAGGCGAATATAATCACCTCTGCTTCTAGTGGAAATGATTACAGGTGCAAGTTATAGAGGTGCAACATAAACATAATGTTCAGGATACTCAAATAGTCATTATTTAATTTTTTCATCTCCCATTAGTAAAGAAGACAAATGTAGACGAATCTACTTTTTTCCACTTAAGAGAACGCAGATGAAAAACAAAGAAAAAAATGATATGAAAAGGGAATTTATCAAGGGCGGGGATGGAAGGGGAAATAAACAACAAATAAAACTGTCAGCAGTATCAATCAAAAATCTCTAATTAAGTGCAACAGAACATATGTATCCCAAAGATGAGACTGATTTCCCAGGAGGAGACGAAACAGAATGCGAATAAATGAATGATCTTCCTCTCAGTGGACGCAGAACCCGAGAGCACATGGAGCTCAATGCCGTCTCATCAGAAATGAACTGAACTGAAGAAAACTGATGGTTTTCTTCATGGATTTAGCTGAATGGCAGGCACCCTGAGGGGCTTCAATCGGGCTGTGTGTGTATCATTAACAAATGACTCCACAGGATCGCATTTCCTTGGGAGGGTACTTGGAAAGAAAACAATGCAGGCAACATGTGTTAAGGTGATGGGGAATTGTTGCTGATACTGTGTTTGCATATTTCTACGGTACATGAATCTGTAGCAATAAAGAAGGAAATGATTATTTCCACAGGTGCCTCAACAAAAGTGTACAGTTTCAACAGAATTAAAGGATTAACAAAATGTGAGGTACCTTTGGGTATACAGAGATATTTGATTGCTATTTTTCTTTTCTTTTGTTTATCTTACTTTTCTTTTTCATTTCATTTCATTTTATTGTGAGGACATTTCAAAAAGTCTTTTATGTTCTAAAGAAGAAAGAGATGCATGCAGGTTTGGCAAAACATCAGGGTAAACAACGACAAAAATATATTTTATATTAAACTTTATAAAATTACTTTCATTGTTTCATTGTAATTAAAAAAAAATCTTCTTTTTTCCTTTAAAGAAGAAAAAAATAAAACATGAGAATAAGTAAAAAAAAATTACAGCATTGCCATTTTTTTGTTGTTTTTCATGTTGATGACATTGAAAATATGTTCAGTTTTGTCTAATGTCAATCAAAATAAAAATCAGTATTACTGTGACCAAACATAGAACACGCAGTTTAGAAAATGGATGGATGAAATATAACTTAAAAACATAAAAATTATTTCAACTGAATCCATTATTATTATTATTATTACTTGATTAATTAATTAAATGACTGCTAAAGTCTCAAGAACAAAAAAAGGCACCAAAAGGCCAAAGTGCACCCTTTCTGTAAAAAAACAAGCAACTAAAAATGAGGCCTGAAGTAATATAATGGTAATAATTGTAATAATGCTGGTAATAATGCTGGGGGAAAAAAATCTACTTGTTTATCTTTCTTCCGCTGACTTACTGTTTCTATAAAGATCAATAATAGAGATCTAATTACTAAACATAATATTTCGTCTTTCATTTTTTATAGCAGCACTTGTGTTTCTCGCCTGCATTCATTTTAATGAGCATATACAAATAAGTGCAGAAGCAGAATCCTTGAAGATTGAGATGAATTTTACTACGCTTGCCAACTGAGGGCGAGTAAGAATTTATAGGACTCGTCCAACCTCTTTCATTTGATAACTGCAGCATTATGCTTTAATTACACCAACTTATATTAGTGAGTTCCTATGAAGATCTGTTTACAGAAGGTCAAGATTAAGAGCTTACCTATTTTTTTTTATGTCTATTTTGTTCATTTTATCACAATTGTGCTCTGATTATCTGTTCTTCTACAGTTCCTCTTGATAGCCCAATAGAGTAAATGCTTGAATTGCATTCTGAATGTCCTCAAATATGTTAATTGGATGTGAGAAACAAGCTCCAAGTCTTTCTAAATCAATGAATGTCAAAGCTATAAATTTATTGCTGTCTCTGCATGTTAAAGTGCGTGTATGTTGTCTGCGTGCCATACCTCTTCACTCTCACTACCGACAAAGTCATCCTCCAGACGTGCATCTTTGCGCTCTCCTTCTGCTACCAACTTGTGACCTTTAAGGGCAAAGGTCAAATCCTCAACAGGGTTGGTGCTAGCCTGATTCCGTCTGGCTGAGTGAGGGCACGAGGAGAAAGTGAAGATTTCCTCTTCATATTCCTCATTGCAGAGAGAATGCTCAGTTTCTGTGTCACAAAGGTCAGCATCATCTGTAGTCAGCAGACGCTGTGGAGGTGAAGCAGCACATGGAGACTTGAAGGCTGACCCAGATGTATCCGCACTAGAAGCACAGTCTGCAGAAATATGACAGGAAGATTTACAGGTAATATCACCATTTGTTGCCACTTAAAATCTGCTGTACTTTTTATATGTTAGTATTTTGTCTTGTTTTGAAATACTGTCTTAGTCTTAGGCCATTCATACAAATGTATGAATATCTGTATAATGTATAACAAACACAAAATGCTGTTACAGTATTTAAATAAAATTTAAAAAATGCTGAATCAGCAATTTTAAAAGAAGTTTGATAAAACAATAAATGTATTGATCTAAATTCAAAACAATTATCAGACATGCTCTAATTGTAAAGACAAGTATAATAAACTGAAATTCATATATTTGTATTACAGTTTTTCTTGATTGCTTAAACACATTTCTTGAAACTATGCCTCATATTCTCACAACAGTAAACACAAATCCATAACATCTCACCCAATTTCCAACATCCTATTTTCAGAAAAAATGAAGCTCTTCACTCAAAACCATTAACTTTTCCTGAAACACCAAACTTTGCCCTCAGACATCAAACACAAGCTGTACTCATGTACTAAACAGTAAAAAAAAATAAAAATAATAATAATCTTAATAAATAATAATAAACCGCCTCAGCATCCTGTCTTTGCTCTGGGTCAGGCCAAAAAATCTGGTCCACATCACAGGCTACACTGGCTCTGGACAAACAGCGGGGGTAAAATCCTCTTGCATGCCTGATGTCCTTATGTCGTTGTTCACAAACAAGATGCTTAGTTATGTTGTCGATATGCACTCTGCTAGTACTACCTGATCTATTGATTGAAAAAGACTGTATGAAAAGAAAATTTGGTTCACAGTTTATGACAGTTAGATCAATCAATTTGTGTTTACCGTAATGACATACAGTAAACAATGTATTACAGTAATGACTAGATGTCACTGTGTACATAATCAGATCAAAATCAAATATATGTGATCAGCTGCATAATTGTACCAGAGCAATGTCAACTTGATCAAAAGAATGTTTTATGATCTACACAAGAGTCTAGATGATGTGGAGGTTGAACAAGTAGTTCTGAGAATTTTATTTCTGATCTGAGAAATGGACCAAAGCCCCTGAAGATAACTGTAAACTGACTTAGGTCCTTTCATCTCCATCGAAGGTTCTGATTGGTGTGTGATCAATTTTGACTCCTAGTGTTTCCACCTGGTTAATTGTGTGCTAACAAGCAATGAAAAATGTAGGGATTTGTGTGTAGAGATTTGCACTAATAGTTCACCAAATTTGACTCATGTGTCAAAGCAGGGAATAGTGTTTATAGTTCAGGGAAATAGGTGTGCTTTTAGAAAAATAGCGTTATGGTTTTGAAATTTTAGTTTAAAAGCTTGGTTATAGTGTTTTAGCAATCAAGAAAAACTGTAAACATTTTTCTAAAACTTTTTAGGCAACTGTATTCACCATTAAAAATTTAGGGGTCAGTAATTTATTCATTTATTTATTTTTACAGAAATTACTACTTTTATTTATCAAGAACACGTTAAAATTATCAAAAATGACAGTAAAGAGGTATTTCTTTTTAACTTTCCAAAAAAATAAAAAGTGGGATTCGATAAAATAAAACACGCCACTTCTTTTGTAAATAGGCTAATTTCATTATTTAATTTTTCAGCTTTAATTTAAAAAGGAAAATATCTAAAATCTTTGGTAATTTTTGAGTTTGATGCTAACGGTCTAATCAGATTTAAACTATTTTCTATGCTAAGCTGCAGCTAAAAGTCCGTCTGCCAGACCCGGAGATTGGCAAAAACTGTAAAATGTAACTGTTTAACTCTAAAGGAGTTGCAAAATGAGCCTATTTTCAAAAAAGTGGCATGTTCATGTATTCACGCCATCTTGTAAATCAGAGATGAAAACATGTGATATTCTATTCTATCTAAATCATGTGTTTCTATGACAACACTATTAATGCCAAACCCCTCATATGCACGTGAACTCATAATCACAACTTGTAAACTCAAATGTTCTCAGAGTTATGACTTGGACCAGTGACAGATGTACCACAGGACCATCGCCAGGTTCATTTTGGCAGTATTTAGGAGCTTCCCTTTGAGTCTGACAACATGGAAAGCTGTGAGTAAAATGTCACATGTTGTTATCTCAGACTTACGGTAATGATGTGAAAGCAATTTAAGAGTTATTTATTTAAGACTGGAGTAATGATGCTAAAAATTCAGCTTTGCTCTCTCAGGAGTAATTCAATTTTTTTTCAATTTTAATATATATATATATATTAAACACCTATTTAAATTGTAGTATTTCACAAAAATATATTTTTACTGCATTTTGATATAAAAAAAAATGTATGCAGTGTAGGTGAGCCAAAAAGACTTCTATTAAAAAAACATGAAAAAAAACAGACACCAAATCTTTAAACGGGGATGTGGATATAATATTTAGAACTTTTTTTTAACAGTTACATTGGCAATAACAGCAAAGAAGGTACATAAAATCATTTAAGGAGAGAGATTTTGCTTTTGTTTATTTGCCAAAGTGCACCATTTCTGTGAAGAAGAAAAAAAAGCTCTGTTGAAAACAAGGCCTGGTGGTAATAATATTGAGAAAACTATTTCTATTTGCTTTTCCTTCTTCCACTGACTTACGGTTTCTCTAAAGATCAATAATAGAGATCTAATTACTAAACATAATGTTTCGTCTTTCATTTTTTATAGCAGCACTCGTGTTTCTCGCCTGCATTCATTTTAATGAGCATATGCAAATAAGTGCAGAAGCAGAATCCTTGAAGATTGAGATGAATTTTACTACGCTTGCCAACTGAGGGCGAGTAAGAATTTATAGGACTCGTCCAACCTCTTTCATTTGATAACTGCAGCATTATGCTTTAATTACGCCTTAAAATATACATAAAGATGTAGATGGCAGGTATTTACATCTGCAGTCCTAAGAGAATAACAGAAAAATAGCATTAACTTGCTGTGTGTGTGTGTATGGGTTCAGGAATGGGGGAGGGGCGGACTTTCTGGCTTTCCCACTGACACAAAAACAGCATCATTAGTAGATAGGGAGCAATGGTACAGTAAGATCATAATTCAGACGGGGCGATGTGTGCCTGTGGGGTCTGCATGCCCTCATACTAAAGAGAAGACACCCAGAGAGCAGGGAGCAAAAGACACCACAGAGACCAAGTGATGAATTTGCCGTGTGAGCATACAGTGCTTTGATCTACTTCAGCAAAATGCACAGCAGCAAAAAGTCTAAACCGCTGAGAAGTTGTGTGAACTGTGAACTTAAGCTGTACTTTCTTGTACTTAGAGACAAGGACAAAGAAAGGGCATTGGAGAGCTGAACAAATTGTTTTGCGCTTCAAATTACTCTGGCTGATGACTGTCATCGTCCACCACAACTGCACAGGGCATTTTGACGACACTATATTTGCCATAATGTCATGTGAACTACTAGATAATTGCATTTAGATTAATGTTGTAATATTACAGCAAATATTTTTTTTATCGCTCAGTGGTTGCTCTTTTATAGCTCAACCTCTCAGCTATATTTCATTTAAAGGCATAGTTCATCCAAAAATGACAATTTACTAAAAAATGTACATATGCCTTTTAAGACAGATGCATAACATACAGTATGCACACCAGTGAATGGGTGCCATCAGAATAAAAGCTGTATATTTTTAATAAAGTGTTTTAACTTTTTAAAATTTTATCATTTACAGGCAAAAATTCTAGTCCATAATCCATAATAATACTTTCTTCGTTGGAAAATTCCCTCCTCTCATGTCCAAATCCACCCACATGATTCAGAGATAACTTTTTTCACTGGACAAAGCAATGTTATGAATAGGAGGCTTATATTTTAGCTGGAAGCAACAGTTTGAAGTGAAAAAAGTTTACTACAGACACTCATCTATTTGCACAAGACATTAACTTGTGGATTACTGCGATTCTTGGACTCTCATTCTGACGGCACCCATTCACTGCACATGACCCGTTGTTGAGCAAGTGATGAACAGGTAATGCAACATTTTTCAATATTTGTTCCAATGAATAAACAAACTCATTTACATTTTAGATGGCTCGGGGGTGAGTAAATGTTCACCAAATTTTATTTTCGGATGAACTGTGCAAAGACTTCCTGAGACGACAGAAGTATTTTTTTCATCACAAGCTAGATACTTCACCCATTTATTGCTGTCTCATTTGTGATTTCCTTTCCTATGGGTTGTTTTGAACATCCTGTGTTTTGTTCTGTTTCTTTTGCTCACATACACGGATCATAAAGACATTATCGGCTAAACAACTGATTACATATTAAAATGAAATATGAAAACAGCAGCATAATAGCCATGTCAGATAAAGTGATGTAAAGGCTCTATTAAGCTCTTCACAGAGTAGCGTTTCATCTAATTAAAGCATGCACGCTCACAGAGCACCTCTCAAGAGCTGCCTTCGCTGTTGCCATTCCGAGGAGTTTAGCATATTTCGAATTCCTGGCACGTTTTTGAACAGGCTTATATTGTAATCACCTTTTCTAATTGCCCACGGTGCAAGCTTGCCTGAACCCCAGAGACTTCTTTCTGACCTACACAGTGTACTTAATGTCCCATTACCACTAATGAACTCTCTTTCCTCTGCTAAAGGGAAGTTCGAGTTAGACCTACTCCACAGGAAAGGATTGTTAACGTGAAACAACTGCTCGTGTTCTCTGTGTCGGCGTCGAGACAGATTCCAGTCGCACTCATTTGGAATGTTTGGTTTGCTAGACCTTTGGTCAAATCACCTTTATTTATATAGAGCTTAATACAGTGGGGTTTGTTTCAAAGCAGCTTCACATACAGAATTCAACAAAAAGCAAAAGCATCAGTGACGCCAACTTTATAAATTATGAGGCAAATTAAAATTCTGCTAAAGGCAGTAGTGTAATTTTCAGCTCCTGTCGGTTCAGTGTTGATTCAGTTCAGTTCATTAACTGTCAGTGTTGTACAATTTATGAATCCGATTCAGCTATAAAGCAGCTCTGAGACAACAGTGTCATTTTTCATCCCAGTTCAGCTTTGTTTTCATCTGATTGTATTGCCCCTCATGTGAAAATCATGTGTGATCATCACTAAAATATAAATAGAGCCCAGCACAATTTGAGGTATCATCACAATATGTCTGTAGCAAAAACTTTCAAATTTTATCGTTTAACTGATATATGAGTATTAATGCAGTTGGGTGTCAAGTCAAACCAACAATTTAAGTACGCCCACTATAACATGCGAGGAGCATACAGTAATTACTCACCTCGTAGAATTGGAGTTAATTTATCTTCTACTGGTAAGTCAGAGCCCAGAGTTTGAAGTGAGGATAATGCAATTTTTCCTTGAAGCTCAGTTCCCTCTGGGTTCAGGCTAATTTTGCCACCTTCTTTATCTTTGAGAGTGCATACGAGACCAAAATAAAATACAATGACTTTGTAGTAGCAGACTTCAAAAGTCAACAAGGAATTAATTTCAAGAGAACTCCTGGCATGTATCTCTAGGGGGAAAGTCATCTGTCTGACTAACATTTTTTAAAAACAAGTGCAAGGTTTTGATAGCCAAAAACAAAATATCTGCACTGAGCACATGAAAAGTTCTGTTTTAATCAACATTCAGTATAAATAAATTGTTAAAAAAAATAATTAAAATTGTTTGTATAATGAGCACACAAAATAACTGACATAATTAATTCCTGTCTTTTATTGAATATATATATATATATATATATATATATATATATATAAA
>JAUYWG010000039.1:16568448-16582079 GCA_034779775.1 Enteromius afrohamiltoni | reverse complement strand
ATATAAATATACATATATATGTGTGTAATGATATGTATATATCAGGCATTCAAAAGAATGGGTTCAGTATTTGGAACAATTTGGAAGGATCATTTGATTAAATGTGACTGTGAATACCTTCATAATGCTATAAAATCATCAATTTTCTATTTTAAATCAATCATCAAAGAATCTTGAAAGTGTATCACAGCTTCCATAAAAATTCTAAGAAGCACAACCACAAAACCTTGATAGCACTTTAGAATGATTTCTGAAGGATCATGTGACACTGAAGACTGGAGTAATGCCTGCTGAAAACAATTATTTGCAATAGGAATAATATTTCACAATATTAGTGTTTAATGTATTTTCAATTAAATAAATGCAGCATTGTTAAGCATAAGAGACTTTCCAAATTGATTTTAAAAACTCTTATACTATATAATATACAGTGTATTTAATAAACTGACCTGTGTTTGATTTTTCTCTCCTAGCATTTTGGATTCTCTGTGGTCTCCTGGAGCCCATTCTCTCAGCGGATGGCCTTTCAAGTGGAGGTCGTGGCTGTACATTTTCAGTTCTGCCTATATTTTGAAACATAATACAGTACCAAATGGACAGCTTTACCCAAACTACATTCCTTCTCAAAAAAGTTTTAATTAACCTCACAGAATACTAGATAATGTTATGTGTTAAGGAAATAAATGAATGTGTATTTGCCTGATGGTATATTGAGGCTCAGTTCAGACTTGGCTCTTTCTTCTTTCCTGTTTGCAGTTGTGCTGCTCTTCCTGGCGGTGAGTGGAGGGGGTCCAATAACTTTTGACCCAAAAGCAATATGGGATGAGTCCCGCGGTGTAGGACCCCTTGTGATGGATGCTTTGACACCACCTGTCTCTTCTAGTAAACAGACATGCACAAAACTAGCTTATATAACCCTATAAAGGCCACATTTATATTCAATGCAAATTTCAATGCGTTTAAATATCATCTTATTAATAAATATTAGTGGGCGAAAAAAATAAAAGGAATGCTAATATTTACATGACTTTTATGTAAGTTATCACATTTAATTTTACTTTTTGGCCATATACATAACAGTACCTAATTGCATGTTTTTGATTAGTTTGGTTCTCTGAATATTTTTTTTTTTCTTTTTCAGTATGAGCTACATATTCTAACTAAATCATACTATATGAGCCATTAAATGTATCAAATATGATGCTCAAGAACAAAAATGTACACAAAAATTTTTTTTAGAAAAGAAAGAGAGAGAAAAAAAGATGGATTGTTTCTGCCCAAATTATTTTGAGTATTCTAGCATCTGCCATTCAAGCACGATGATGTATTAAAATACATAATATTTGCATTTAGACTAACAATATCACAACATCCTCTGTGACAATAGAATTGTAGCTGTGAGGCACTTGCCATCTGTTGGTTTGCATTTGGCATATTTTTAATTGTTATTTTGCGCAATACTGCAAATAAAAGCAGCGTTAAGGTCATGGCAACCTGGCAACAAAACACAAAATAATGCCATTTGTCATTTCAATATAACAGCCAGCTCAGGATCCAAGGCTGAAAGCTACATCTACACGGTGTCATACACAAGGCCCACAGTGTTTTGATACGTTGTTGCTAGGTGATGAAACAGGAAAAAATGATTACTGTAGATCGAGAGACTGCAGTCTTTTGTTACCATATTTATATAAGCAGAAACATTTTATATGATCTCATTACAGTCCAACACCTCTTGTCAGTGATTGACCTCCTGTAAAATATTTATATCTTGCCAGGGCATTATTTGAGTCTTTTTTGAGAATCTAAGGGTGAGATGACAGCAATTTGGCACTCTGATATGAGGCCAACAGATGTCTGGATAAATAAAAACTGTAAGAACAGCTATGAAGGTCTCACTGGGCTGGCAGAGTGGACAGGTATGTGACTAAAGAGAGATGATTAGAGCTTTCTTGGCAAGAGGTGTCTCTTGTCAGCAAACTAACAGACAGCAAATAGCAGGAGAGTTCTGCAGAGGGTCCGACCTTCTGTTTAGCAAAGAACAAAAGGCAAAAACACCAAACTTTAACTCAGTTAAGGAAATGTAAAACTACAAATAGAAACTAACCAAAGAAGGGATTAGTGGTGAACGATAAGGTAACTGACCGGTGTCTGAGTTGGCAGGTATACTCTTTAAATCAGTCTGTCCCAGTGTCTTCATGTTCACCAGCTGGACAACGTGCTGAACTTCACTGGGAAACTGACAGTTCCTCGGAATCTCTTCCTTTGGACCATTACTTATTTCCAAACCTTGAGTAACAAACAAAAAGCAGAGGATTAGATTTTCAGGCAATGAGAAAAACAACGTTTTGAAAATGCTTTTACCAAGGAAAGAAACAGATCTAGGCTAAAATGTCAAAAGCAGAAAATTAAGGCGAAGCATTTGGCACTATCTGTGAAATGTTTATCCTCCTCAGGAAATGGTCAGTGAAAAGACATGCTTAACTTTCAGACATTTAGCCAAGGTCAAACAATACATTTTATATTTATTTTGTGTTTTCTGTCAGATTTGCGGTTTTCTGCAACTCTCTTGTGTGAGATTGAAAACATTTTATGAATGTTTGAATACAGTTTAAATACAGTTAAATTAATGTAATATATTTAAATATTATTAATATTTATTGCATAATATTAATATAATATAAAATGTTTTAAATACATATTTGTTAACAATTGATCATATTAATATTGTGTATCATTTATTATTATTATTATTATTATTATATTACAAATGTAGCCTAAATGAAGCTAGGGACGAAGTCGTTTGGGATCAAATATTGTTGGTTTATATTTTCAAGCTATATTTGTCACATTGTATATTTCTATATTTTTTATTATTAGTAGTAGTATTATTTATTTATTTCATTTAAAGTAACTACAGGTTTGAAGTGCTGAGCTTGCCCAATGGTGTGAAACTACAACCTTTAAAAAAACGGAATGAGTTATTCTATTTGTAATGCTCCAACGGAGCCACAATTTTGGATTTATTCTATTTATTTATTTTTACATTAAGAGGAAAATCATGCACTAGCAGGACACAACGAAGCATTACATTTATGATCATTAAATAACAGTTTATCTAGCACATCCAATTATCTCACACAAATCAGCGCTGGAATGCTCTGACTAAAGTAATGGGGCACCAAAGGGAAAAAAAGTGGGCTACAAAATAGCATACATAAAGTAAAGCGCAGGATGCATTTTCCCCTAACCTCCATCCGTGTAGTCTGCAGGTTCATTCTTCATCGTGAAGATGCGACGGACCTTACAGCAGGCGGAGATGATGATGCCATCCAGAGACAGGAAGCGCGTCCCTCTGAATATCTCAGCGGTGAGAGAGTCCAGATCGATACACAGATTACACCACTGCACACAGACAGTAGTACCTTATCATACTAGCTCAGGAACATTTTTCAGGTCATTTTTGTGGTCACGTTACAAAAGTGTCTCACTGAGCTAAGATCAATTGATCTGATGGCTCATTTGCAGATAGACGCAGAGAATGCAGCATTCAGGACTTACAGTATTGCGTTTGAGGGACGTTAGAGGTATTCTCGCATGCAAAGGGGTTGCTGAGAGCTCTTTGTGCACAGTAGACAGGTAGAGTCTCTTCTTTAGAAACTCTTCGTCAGTCACTCTAGAAGACAGCATTGAAAGGTTAACCAAATTGCTTACTCTGTAAAGCAGATGGAAAGATTTTTAACCATTTTCTCATATGTGTGTGTATGTAGACGAATGTGTAGGAGTTGTCTCTGTATGTGTGAAAGTGTGAATTAATTCACCCTCCATGGTAATAAACCCTCTACACTTTCTGTGAATTTCAACTATATCATAGCAGCACAACAAGATTGTTTTCAGTAGATTGGAAATAGATGTTGGAAGGAACCTGTTAACGATGACACTAAATTTGCAATGACTTTAAAAAAAGATAAAATGGGACTTACAAAAACTCAGTGGAAAAATCTCTTCCCATAGGAACGTTCACCTGTAGGATCAGAAACTTCTGAATCAGACCAACTGTAGGAGCAACAAACAGGAGAGATTAGATGTGAAAGAGATATACACAGACACATATAGTATAAATGGACATTTATACTTTATCCTTATGAATCCCTATGGCAATATCATATTTTGTTATTAATATTAACAACAAAAATTGATAGGACTAAACAAAATAGAAAATGTAAAATTGGGCAAAATGTTAAAATATTAGTTTGATTTCAGAGATTAAACATGCTAAAACATATGTTATGAACAGTAAAGCTTAAAGAAATATATTCTTGAAATTAAAACATATATAGTTTTAACCTTCATATAACAAAATATATTTCAAAATGTATTTCAGCAGCATTAAAATACAGGGATGGATTAGCCTATTTGAGATTAAACCTAGATTTATAATGATTCAATGTTGTTGTTCATTTTTTTAATATATGGTAATATAATAATTTTGCGGTACATTGTTGATTTTTATGCAAATACATGCTCACGTGTTATACAAATAAAGTTTTTCTTCATTTTAATATTTTAATATACATTTTCAAAAATAAAATTGCAAATAAATTTTTTACTTTTTTTATTTGAAATATATATTTTAAATATATTGAAGGCTTTTTTTGTATATTTGCAAATATATATATTTTGCCTTATGGGATTTATTCTGGTGTTAGTAGCACTTACGAGTCATCTTGCTATCCTTAGGTAACTGCATCTTGTGTGTTTGACTGCTGCCTTCGAGACTGTATACAAAGCCCTTCACTTCTTTATCAAACACCTGTTAAAAAAGAGAAAATAAAATCAACAAAAAAGGCAGATATGCTTCAAAAAATGCTCCTCGGTAGTATTACCCACAATATCTCATGAGGGAAATAAAATCATTACATAGACTTCAGCACACTTGTGTTGCAGTTACATGCAATTTGGGCTGGATTTTTAGTGGTGTTTGTGGCGAAATTCTTCTTTGCTGCTTATGTTTCAGGTAGATTGGAATGTGAAATGATAACCATTGTCTAGATCTCTCTGAGATTATTTACAGGGCAGACTCTGCCATGCAAACAGTGTCTCTAAGAATCTGTATCCCTTTTTACACCATTGAATACTGTATTTCAAATATTTTCATCATTATTATCTCTAAGGTTTTTCTTTTCTTTTTTTTTTATGTTTATTTCTGAAGGCCAACTTCTTTGTGACATGCCTTAGACTCTTGGCTACAGAAAAGCAATTGAAAAATTTCAATGCTCTTGCCTGGGAAAAAGGTTTGTGACAACTTGCCCCGGAAGTGCGGCATAAGGTTAAATGGTAGGGCCTTTATTAAATTGCCTGTAATAGTCGTTTAAGCTACATTTAGAGTAAAACTATTATGAAACACAGCAAAATACGACGATGTAGAAAATTATTTCGAAATATACATTTTCTAAGACCACTTAAAAATAACAATTTCCCTTTTTCACTATGGTGAAATGTATCATTACTGAAACATACTTTAGTTATTGAAGATTTCCTGCCATGTAGTTTCCATTTTGCCACAGGATCTTTTCCTTGTGCGCTGAAGATGTCAACCGTGAGACCCCCCTACACACACACACACACACACACACACACAAAGAGAAACACTGAAAAGAGTAGCAGATACTGTGTTCAGTGCTTTATGTAGCCTAACGTACCTGATAATCGTTCCTGAACATTCTTCCATACGACTGAGATATGAAAAAGACTGAAATATGAAAGCTGCCTTATTCTTTCCAATTCGAAACGAACAAAAGATGATTCACAACACTGCCGCACGATGACGGTTATATTAGCTAGCCTTATACTGGAGCTGTTGGTTTCACGTTAACTAACAGACTAGCGCAAAACATATTTTAATCACGTTCAGCCCACCAAAGCGAAAATCCAAAAGTCTCTGTCCGTTAAGTCATTTACTAGTTGCAAAAGCGCTTTATTAATTAAAACTCCTATGTTTGTTAGCTGATTAGCAAATACAGGCAAGTGCAGCGGTAGGTCGTTGCTGTGGCAACGGGACGCTATCACCCTGGCAGTGGCAGTCTGATCATTGCGTTGACAATGCCATTTAATTCCACCTCAAGCTAAATATAATGCGAATTTTAATAACGCGTTAGTCAACATTTTTTTAAAGAGTAAAGTTCTAAACAATATAGTTGCATGTGTCTATTTTTTTTTTTTTTTTTTATATGCTTTTTATAAGTGTAAGCTGTCCATAACAATCTATCTAGTCATGTTTGTTGGACTAATAAAACATACTTAATGTTTTTAAATGAATCGTATAATTTACCCTTTGGGGCATGGCACTTTAAAATTCACTTCAGTTACAGATTTGTTTATGCATATACCACACACCCCATGCGGCATATGCAGTATGTAATCATATTATTTATTATAACTATTAACTGCCTAAACGTGTGTCCCACCATACTGAATGTTTACCATGTTCATGTTACTCACAGCGTACTAAAAAATACCTTGACATTATGCCATGGTGCCATGGCCTGTGCTAAATGTTAATTAACTTGATTTTATTTGAACCATATATGTCATTCTGTATATGCCTCTCTTCATTCATGCAGAATGTCTTAATATAGTAGACACAGAAAGCAGACTAGCGCATGTTGAATGACAGTGCAATTGCATGTGTTAAGAATAACATCTTCCTCAAAGTCTTGCAACACCTTAGACCCACTGCTTATGTGCATTGTGAATCATTCATCACTGTTGAATGGTGAATGTTAAATGCATGCGTTTTTGTAAGTCAGAGATTAAACTTACTGTTTTTTTGCTTGTGACTCTGGAGACCGGCATCAACAGAGAATTAGTATTCACTGTGCAATGTGCAAAAAAATGAAATATAATCTGTTGAGTTTCTCTCCGTAATAATTTAGAGAGAGAAGTGTGTCTTGCGTTTGTGTGTGACAAAGGTTTAACCACTTTTAGCAGATGGTGGGTCTTTACATGCATTTCAATACTAATGATGCAGCAACTACAAACTGCTCCCCAAATTGGATTTTGGAAGGTTTTTAATAAGTCTATTACTAAGCAATGTAAATTAAGGCCATTGTCACTGAAGGTCAAATATGTAATTTGATGGCAGCTTGGAACATACCTGAATAGATACACTCATACAATCAATAAGCTGGCAACACTATTCAAAACCACAAAGGGTGCCACTTCATAATGAGTGAAGGCAATCTGTTAAATATTGAAAATGTATTAACCCAGTATTCTGTAATTCCCTCGGTGATAGGTGACCGCTGAGCTTTCAATTCACATCTAATGAAAATGCATTATGTCGCCCTATGGATGCAAACAGACATTTACATCATCTTCTGTCTAAATACATTTGCAGAGATTGCATTAAGATTTTATTACTGAATGCATGCTGCACAATAAACTGCGCACTTATAATTACTGCTGTCGCCAGTGTTAGCAAATATGCATACAGTGAATATAATTGCGCACTGAATGAATTATCAGCTTGTTTTGCGGTAGATGTGTTCACATAATGTCGAGTTCTTTATTTTGTAATGAATTTTTAAATATTGATTTTTTTTATTGCTCAAATAATTTCATTTTTCACTATTCCTTTGAAAATAACTTGGCCTTTTTTGAACAAATGCATGCCTTAACATTTAATGAAGCTATTTTTAATAAGAGAAACTGTCTACTAAGCAAAAATCGTATAGTTCATTATTATCACCATATTTTCATATCTATAGGAATGTAAGGCCAACCTCCAGAGAGCACAGATGCTGCTTTCAAGTTGTTATATTTACTCTGTTCAGTGTGTGTTTGATTTTATTACTCTGATAAAGCTGAAATGTCTCAGAAGGGCAAAATGTTTCTATATTGGGCTTTTCAGGGTCACAGAAGGTAAAGATAACAAATGGATTTTAAATGTCTTATTCGCTGTAATTGTGATAAATCCAATCTATTTGTTATTATTTTGCACTAAAACCTCTGTTGTTTTATGTATTTAAACATATCTCTTGAGGTTCAGTTGGCTGCCTGAGAAGCAAACTGTAAAATTATATCTAACTATGCCTTTGCTCTAGAGAATGGCCTCGGCAATTAACCTATAAACCTTAGACTTTGTAACCGTCATTCCACTGTCAAGAAAATGTGACAAGGAACCTTAAGATTTCTTTGTGTGGCAACAACTTGAAAACTTTTCTGAGTATACATGTAACAGCTTTTTTCCAAGCAAAGCAATTATAGGGAAAATAATTGTGCTGTAAAACTATTTTAGATTGTCTGTCCCTGGTGTAGAGAGAGTTTTTTTTTCTCCCTGTGCCATACACACGTAAACAAGCTGCTAATAAACTGCAAATTATTCACTGACAGAAAGGCAAAAGGAGAGTGGCTCAACAGGGAAACAAGTCCCTTTGAACAATTAATGACTGTCTTGTTTTTCTGATTGAGGTGTGAAATGTTCATCTAATTAAATGATAAGAAACTTTTAGACATCTGGTCCTGGTGACCTGTCAGTAAAAAAAAACACATTAGTCTTTTACAGTATTTCTTACTTATCTTGTATTGAGAATGATTTTGGTTTGCAATTTCATTTTCTGCTCTGGTAGAGAAAGTCTAAATGTTGTGATTAGATCATGTTTTTTCAAACCCATAAGACCGTAAGAACATATTTTTGATGATATCAGAGAGCCATCCGACCCTAGACAGCAATTGAAATGATGTCAGGTCCAGAAACTTAAAAATACTGTCCATCAGTGGATCAAATATTGATCAATGGATCAATTTAAGTTTTGCGACGATAGCAATTTTTTTTTTTTTTTCTGTGCAAAGAAAACAAAAATAACATCATATACTCAACCATTCTTCTCCTATGACTTGTAAACAAGGCTGATTATGTAGAATACGTTAAAGCTTGCAAATACAGTCCGTTCAGCAGAAGACGTAAGTCACGGGAGAATGTTATTTTTGTTTTATTTGCTCAAAAAACAGTTTTTTTTACCAACTTTCTGAGTCTTGGATAATTTCAGTTGTATTGCTGTCTATGGAGGGTCAGATAACTCTCTTATATCATCAAAAATCTTAATTTGTGAGGTTTATGGGTTTGGAATGACATGAGGGTGAGTAATTAATGACAAAATCTTCGGTTAACTAACCCTTTAATGTTAAGTGCAAAACACCATTTCAACCCCATAGAAGAGATTCTGACGTGTTAAAATTAAACAAACTTCAATCCAAAGTAGGGGAAAAATATTACATCACAAAAAAATTCCCAGTCGCATGTCATCTATTGACATGACTGCATTATGCCTGCAGACAATGCAAATGTGACCGCACTTTTATTGTACTAATTTGTTTCCAAGTGCAGAGGTTCATTTGAAAACTGATAAAGGAAACTCAGATTTTAAGACTCAAGTAGTGCTGCTGCTAACTAGTATTAATGAGACGTTCTTCTACATCACATCCCTTCTGATTCCTCAAGCATACATTGTTCCTCTTTATCAAAAACGACCTAGTTATGTCTGGACGTGTTAAAGAGGAAAAGATAATCAGGATACTCTGTTTTATATGGCATGTGACTTGTTCATATTGATTTAGCTTTGTTCTAAATTCAAATTAAAAGCACAAGATAAAAGCTCTAATAAAACAGCAGAAAATGCATTATGAAACCCCATTAATTTGTAATATCCATATTCTTGGTCTTCTTTAAATAAATATGAGCATGTGTTGGTACGCCTACTGGTAGGGAACTGCAGATCTTCTTTACTGCAAATGTCAAAGGTTCAGTCGAGTGGAGTGAAACTCAGAGGCCAAAATACATTAGAAAGCTCTCTAAGCAATCTGCCTTGACATGCAATGTTACTGGCCCTGCCATGAATTGTGACACATGTCATGGACATTGTTGCTCACTGAGTGAGTATATGATATTTCTTTGTTATGACAATACCATTACCGCATGTCCAAAAGCATGAGCTGTGGAGGGCTTCTGGAAAATTGTTCTGAAATTTCTATGGAGGTCTTTTACACAGCCTAAGGGTTGTTACAGACCGATAGGCTACTATAATGAATATGAATAAATCCAAAATGACAAACAGTAACATGACATTTTATTTTATAGGGAATTGTTATGCAGCCAATGAGATGTCTTGAGAGTTTTTTTGGCATGTTGCTATTCCTATGAATTTTCAGGGGAAACGAAAGCAGGGTTAATAACTAATCTTTGTTATTGTACACATTTAAAAATCCTTAAAAATAAACAGTTGTAGAAGACATAAAAGTGTTTTACCTGGAATCTGTTAAGTGAATATGCAGTGCTTCATCTTGCGGAGTAAAGTGCTCTGGACTGCCTCAGTGTTAGCGTGGTCTGCCAAGCACAGAAAATCAATAAACAGCTTCCACTTCAGTTTACAGTCATTTAGGATAGACATCATGTTTGTTTCTGTTCATTAAATGCATTAAAATCTCTTCACATTTTAACTGTATGGGATGTTAACATAGCTGTGGGTAATAATGTAGCACAGAGACTAATCTTGGCACATAAATTTGTGGGTTGTGCACAAATTCTTGCCTTGAAAACTTTATTAGAGAGAGATACAATATAAAACAAGCAATGCACCTTAAGTGCTAATTCAATTTGATCTGTGTATGTGTTTCATTTATTTGCTTTGTTTTGTATAGTTCTGTAATATAATTTTAAAGCAGAAAATGCTTTTTCTTCATTTTCTCTATTTTATGTTTCCGTAATGATTCACAGTAAAACATTTTCTGCTTTAAATTATATTATAGAACTATACAAAACTAAATAAAGGAAACATACACACAAACTTGGTGACACAGGATATAACTCTGACGTGAAGACACTATAACACTTAAGGACTGACAAGGGAGACTCAGTAACCCAGGGTAATATACACACAGACATAATGGGAGAACTGAAAACACCTGGGGAACACAGCTGGGAACAAATTAACGATGAACTAATTGTTACAGGAACAACCAAATATAGGCATGTTCATGGGGCAAGGGAATACAACACTGACACTACCCCTAAACCCAACCATACCCAAGATTTATTCCTAAAATCAGTGGGAAATGATGACTGTAAAAAATGACTGTAATTTAAAAAAACAGTGAAAATGCTACGCTAAAAACCAGTTAAATGGTTAATGGTAAATTCCTGTTAAATTTACAGGAAAACACCATAAACTGACATTCACAGAATTCCCTGAATTGAATTTAAAATTTTGTTTGAATTTGATGATTTTTTTTTAATAATTACTATATGTTTCTTCTTAGTTTTTTTGTATCAGTTATGTTTATTAGGGTTGTATGTTACATGTAATGCTGTTACATGGATGTTTATTGCACTTTTCAGTTTAATAATTCTTACCATGATGGTGTTTATGTTTTGTGTGACTCAGCACCTCTTATATATGCTACTATTAAAAAGCTACTTCTGATGAGCTTTGGTTTATCATGTGACTTTCTCATCACCACCTTCATTTGGTAGTCATCAGTGTATTTCAAAGATACAAAATAGATTTTACTACTTTAATAGGTTGGTATTGTTATGAGCCGCGACTCTGTGGCTCGTTCTGAATGGCACCAGTGGGAACACTCTCTAGAGTATTAGTTCCACCCGGACCTCTTTCACGCAAACACTCCAGTGATCAGTTCCAGGTGTCACCTGGAACTGTGATCAGTTCCAGGTGTCGCTCATTTCAGTCCCTATTTAAGTGGGCAAACAGAGCGGACCCAGTGCGAGGTATTGTACGTTCCCATGCTGCTATTCCAAGCGTTTCTCTATCTTGTTGGATTTACCATGTATGACCTTGCCTTGTTACATCGACTACGAACCTTGCTGCCTGCCCTGAACTGTGCCTGGACTTTTCTATTCTTGTGGATTTCCTTTGAAAGACTTGACGCCTGTGAGTTTGACCTGTCTGTTTGTTGTCTCAATAAAATAATGCAAATGGATCCGAACGACTCAGCCCAGTCATTACAGAATACTATTGATCAGCTCGCTCGAGAAGTTTCCAGTCAAACCAGCATGCTGCTTGCCCACCACCAGCAACTGGAGAAACTCTCTACCATGACCGAGGAGCTGCTCACCTCCATGCACACTCTAACCACGAGTCGGAAGCGCCACGGCCGCCATTGCAGCTTCACCTCCACCACAGCAGCCATCCTCCGCCATGCTTCCACGTCTCTCGCTACCTGAGAAGTTTGACGGCTCCCCGGGTCGCTGCAAGGGCTACGGCAACCTGGGATGGAAGGCGCATGACCTGGCACCTGGCAATTTCACTTGACAACATGTTACGTTCCCGAAGGTATCGTCGCAGTCCCCGCACCTACTTGCCACCAGTGCACCCGAACCCATGAAAATTGGTGTCACTCAGCTGTCTTTGGAGGAACGCAGCCGTCGGATGCAAGAGAGAGACTGTGTCTGTACTGCGGCCTGGCCGGACACCTGCGGTTGAACTGTCCCACCAGGTGGCAGTGGAAGCCGTAGATGGGCGCCCCCTAGGCACCGGCCAGTTTACCTGCATGACCAAGGAGCTTCACTTACTGATCGGCTCACTTCACCAAGAGGACATCAACCTGATTCAGATCCGGGAAGGTGTTGAGTGGAAGACTGCCTTCTCCACTACTTCTGGGCACTATGAATATCAGATTATGCCCTACAGGCTTTCGAACAGTCCCTCCATCTTTCAAGCGTTCATGAACGACATCTTCCGGGACCTCCTGAACCAGTACCTTATCGTCTACACCGATGATATATTAATATACTCCAATGATTAATCCTCACACGTCCAGCACGTAAGAACTGTCCTGCCCGGAACTGTGATCAGTTCCAGGTGTCGCTCATTTCCGTCCCTATTTAAGCGGGCAAACGGAACGGACCCAGTGTGAATTATTGTTAGTTCCCATGCTGCAATTCCAAGCGTTTCTCTATCTTGTTGGATTTACCATGTATGACCTTGCTTTGTTACATCGTCTACGAACCTTGCCGCCTGCCCTGAACTGTGCCTGGACTTTTCTATTCTTGTGGATTACCTTTGAAAGACTTGACGCCTGTGAGTTTGACCTGTCTGTTTGTTGTCTCAATAAAATTACGCAAATGGATCTGAATGACTCAGCCCAGTCATTACAGGTAAATTAACATTATAACATTTATTACGGTTTTCTGTAAAAATATTTTACAGTGTAATTAACATGGGTGTAGAAGCAACTAACCCTGATCATAAGATTAAAAGCTTATAACCTTATAATCTGAATAATTATCCTTGAAATCTGATTGGTTGATTGGAGTCTTGTTCCACGATTAACAAGAATGCTGATTCAGGAACTTGTACTTGGTGAAATCACATTCACTGTGTGTGTGTAGGTTTCTGACAACTGAAAAGGAGTGTAGCTGCTTGACAGATAGCGGAGTAACCTTTTATAGAGAATATTTTTGTACGAGAAATAATGGGCTTTTTAAAATTCTGACACTTAAAGACACCTATATGAAAAAAAGAACAAATACAAAACAGGAATCTGATGCATTATTAACTATGGTACATAAAATCTGAAGTAGGCACTATGAGACTATTTGAATTGCTCACGCA
>JAUYWG010000039.1:16556689-16568348 GCA_034779775.1 Enteromius afrohamiltoni | reverse complement strand
AGGAATCTGATGCATTATTAACTATGGTACATAAAATCTGAAGTAGGCACTATGAGACTATTTGAATTGCTCACGCAACAGTTCTTGAAAACACAGAAACAGTGGAAAACTTTACACACAGCAGGTTAAGCTGCTATTTTCAGCAATATAATTGTATAATGACAATAAAAGGCCTTTAACACATGTGCAAAAACTCCAACTCTATCTAGTTGTTTAGTGAACAACCGTTTTACATTATTGAGTGTCATGGGAACATTAACCAGATGGTAATGATCAAAGTTACTTTTTTTCAGTCCATGAGCCTCTTATCATTCATCTTACTTTACTTTCCTATTGAAATATCAATTGCACAGAAATTGCAAATGCTTCGTCCATTGGTTAAAATGCCAGTCACAAGCAAGTGACTTTACCAAAGCACATAAATGCTGCAAGATATTGTTCTTTATTAATAGGCCACTAAATATAGGATTCATTTAGTAAGTTCTTGAAACAGAACAGGAAAGGTTGCAGAAAAACCAATACGGGGAAGAGGACATTAATCACAGATTTCTCAAGGAGAATTAAACTGACCTTTTGGCAGGCCTGGAACACACTGAAACTCTTGCTCACTCATATGAAATATGCTACAGTAACAAACACAGCTCTCACTGTTCTCTCTGAGGGAACGTAAATGGTGGAATTTACTCAAGGATATTGTTATACAGTGTTTTAACAATATGATTGACCCCGATTTACCAATGCACTCGGGAATAAACTAGAGAATTATAAACATTTTTCACTGTGTCTTTGCAGTCTATGGGAGGAATAAACTAAAAGTCCTTCTCAGTAGCAAGAACGTGGCTAATTCAGTTTGCTGCACAAGCAACATTTCTTACACTTTTCATCTAATATTTATATATTGATTTATTTACATTTTATTTCAGATAGTTAAGTAATGAACCTAATTGTAAAATGTTACCGTTTTCAGTTTGAGAGGTGGGTTATATATAAGTTACTTTATTATGTTAAAAGACTATGAAAACAAATATTGTTTCTTTTGATAATGAGCACTGATCAAATGTGGCCGATGTGAGCTGGGACAGTTATTAAGACAGTATATTAAATGCACCATAGTCAACTCAACTGGTGTTTTTGTTACTTATGAAAACGTTTCTGTCAATAATGCAGTAATGCATAACCTTTAACAAAAAAACAGTAAGTGAAAGAAAAAGTGAGTGAATTGTTTTGTAAGTTGTGTGAAATAGGATTTGAGTTTGCTGGAGGCTTGTATCATATCTCTGCACTCGTCCACCTTAATTAAGCAGGCCGGCAAGTCCATCACTCTAATTCTCTTCCATTCTCTGTCTCGCTCTCACTGCTATCTCCCCTGTCCCCAAACCCCCCCACTCATCTTAAACAAGCTGCCGAATCTGTGTCCCTCACTCACTTTCGCTCTCATATAGCGATGACTAATCCCTCTGTCTGGAGCCTCAGGCTTTGCGAAGGCTCCTGCTCACATACTGACCTTTTCCTGCTCTCCTGGATTACTGTACACTTTTAGATTACTGTACAAAACAGAAGAGTAAGAGAGTGCCGACTGCTTGAGGACCTTTGGCTTCGCAGTTAATGAGTTCCGCTTGTGTTTTCCAAGTAAGTCGGTGATGGAATATAAAGGTGAAGAGGCAAACAAAACATTCGTGAGATGCAAAAACTTCTTTGGTGTTTGGAGTTCACTCGCGGAAAAAGGAATGAGAATGTCGTTATGCCCATCCTCTAGACAGCTTACAGTCACTAAAGTGAAAATTCTTTGAATTCAACATAAAACAGCATTCATATTTTGGTTTCACTGCATAAAGCAGCAAACAAATATAAAAGCATTTGACAATGGAACGTGATAGAAACTTCCATTATAAGCCCATATTTGTTTATTTTCCAAACTGAAGGACAAGTGGAAAGTATTTTCTGTAGTGACTGACAGCATGTCATTGATGTCCATAAAATTGATCTGTGTATTGGTGGGGAGTTTTCAGTTTCTTTCTGCAGATTGCATTAATATACCAGTAGGGGGCAGCAACTGACTCATTGGGCCCTACCAAACACTGGGCGCAACGCGGTGCCAAAAGTGACCTGGTCTCATGGCATAAACATACATTGGTGCACTTTTGGACACAAAAAACATACTGATATCACTGCAGTTTCTAAAAAAAATAAACACAAGAGGCAGTAAAATTCGGACACCTTTTAATCCTTTTCACACAAATTTTCAGAGTTTCGATTAATAAAGGGTAATTTTCTTTAAAGAATATAAATACTCGAAGAATATTATTTGACTTCAAAACAATATTAATATGCCGGGAGATTTGAAAACTGATGCTTTTGATTATTAGCATCACATATATCCGGCTTCGGTGTTTTGACTGGGCATGTTCAGTAGCTCACAGAGTACTGTACTTGACAGGCAAGGAGCTCCGGTTAGACTCCTGTATATAACAGAACAAAATCTACATAAAAAGAAATCATCAACCAATGCCTATTCATGTCAGTTTTGCGTTTATTAACATTGAATTATTCACTCAAATGATTCGCTCAAGAATGTTGATTCATTTAGGAATGAAACTAATTACCATTTTTATAAGTGTGTCAGGGAATTTTTAATTCATCTAATCTGTTCAAAAACAGTTATTCAGAATCATGTGACAAAGTTAGGGTTGAGTGGAGATTATGACTCCCCTAGTATTGGGGGAGGGGTTAGGATTACTATTGATTTCAATGAGGGGCAGGGAGTCAAAATTCGGCACAACACCGGCAAACAGAGACGAGAGAATAATCCAAGGGCGTAGCAGTGGTCGAATGATCAGCCAACAGTTTCCTAGGGGGGCGAGGCGAGAGCAGGATCGATCACAGGAAACGCAGGAAAACACGGGGAACACAAATGGTTTTACAAAGGGTTTACACACGCAATTATCGGCGACATGACAACCACAGGTGGGTCTTTAAATACACAAGATAACGAGACAGAGGAGAGGAGGAACTAAAGAGAAATCATGGAGACAGATAGGCCAACGTGATCTCACAGCAATTCATACATATTTTACGAGGTGGCTAATTCGTATGAATTTGTACGACCTCACTCATACGAATTCATACAATTTATTCTAAATCGTACGTATTTTACGATTCGTACCAATTCGTATGAATTTGCACGAATGACCTAAACCTAACCCCACCCCTAAACCTACCCGTCACAGGGTTTTATACAAATCATACAAAATCGTACGAGTGAGGCCGTATGAATTAGTACGAATTGGTACGAATTTGGCACCTCGTATGAATTGGTTGTGAGCCTGTGTTGGATAGGCTGGGTGGAGACACAAGTTCATAATAAGAGTCCTGGGGATGAAAACGGGGAAAACATAGCACAACATATAGATGGGGCTGGAGTGTCATCTAGTGGAGCTCGATGACAACTCCAGCTGAACTGTTTCAGCTAGCCAGTCAGCCTCAACTAACAAAATGTTTCAAATAGCCTATTAATTTTGTAATTCATAATTACTGATTATATTCTTTTTACTGTTAAGCTAAAACTGCCTGCCGTTTGATTTTGCTGTAAATGTTTTAAGCAAATTGCTTTGCTAAAAGGGGCTTTTTATTCCACCCATGGAGGCACTTCTCTCCCACTCAACTCTACAGTTTATAAAGGGATCATCAATTTATTAAATCCAATCGTTCAAATTGAATAATGAAATCAACATATTCATTTCAAACTAAAGAATTCGTAAACATTCTTTCTAAAGTCAATATGTAGCTCAGTGTCTATGGTAACACACAAAATGGTAAATAAATCACATTCATTTGAATTTAACCTGAAACATTCATTTAAAGGTGTGTTTCTGCAAATGTTCTGAAATGTAAAAGTTAAGTCATGTTCTATTTTGTACAAGGAACTCCCATTAAAAGCAGTCATTAGAGTGCGCCTCTCTGTTAGATCATTTATCTGAGGCGCACGTGTGGTGATTTAAAAAAAGGGAAAATAGAAATAAATAAATTATGTTAGAGTAACACTGAACTTAAAACAGTGAATGTATTTTTGTGAATGCACTATAGGGTCTTATCTGTGACGATTAATGTTCCCTGCTCAGCCTTGAATGATTCACTGATTGCTTGATTGGTTTTCCCTGGGAAGTGTTCACCTTTTGGGGGAGGAGGCGCGCTGCTCAGAAAATACAGACTCTGATGGTGAAGCAGCAGCTCCGTGTCCTGAGTTTTATTAACTATTCACATCTTCCCTCATCAGGTATAAAGTCCTAGAACATGTCAAAAGAATACCTTCTTATTGTGTAGACGTTATGAGAGATGCAAATACACACGCATGATGGTTACACCAGCTCTCTTAGCCATGATGCATGTTTCTGACCTCTAAAGGATTACATTATCAACTAGATAGTAAAGTTTGTAGACAAACTTTAAGTTGGCTTGAAAAAGCCTAGCTAGAAAGTTTAAAGTATTTCATAGAAATCATGCTAGTAACATGACTTTAAAAAGTTTGAAAAGTTTCAGTAGAATTAGAAAGTTAGAAATAGTAAGATTACTAAATCAGATTATAGATATCAGAAATCAGATTATTAGCAAGTTACTAACATGTTGCTAGCATGTTTATAGCATGATTAGCATGTTACTACCATGTTGCTAGCATGTTTCCAGCACAATTAGTATGTTGCTAGCATGTTTCTAGCACAATTACCATGTTACTAGCATGTCGCTAGCATGTTTCTAGGATGATTAGCAAATTACTAACATGTTGCTAGCATGTTTCTAGCATGATTACCAAGTAACTAGCATGTTGATAGCATGATTAGCATTTTGCTAGCATGTTGCTAACATGTTTTTAGCATGATTAGCAAGTTATTAGCCTGATTACCATGTTACTAGCAAGTTACTAGCATGTTTCTAGCATGATTAGCATGTTACTAGCATGTTTCTAGCATGATTAGCATGTTACTAGCATGTTGCTAGCATGATAAGCCAGTTACTAGCATGTTGCTAGCATGATTAGCAAGTTACTAGCATGTTGCTAACATGTTTCTAGCATGATTAGCATGTTACTAGCATGTTGCTAACATGATTAGCAAGTTACTAGCATGTTTCTAGCATGATTAGCATTTTACTAGCACGTCGCTAGCATGTTTCTAGCATGATTAACAAGTTACTAGCATGTTACTAGCATGATTAGCATGTTACTAGCAAGTCGCTAGCATGATTAGCATGTTACTAGCATGTTGCTAGCATGATTAGCAAGTTACTAGCATGTTGCTAACATGTTTCTAGCATGATTAACATGTTACTAGCATGTTACTAGCATGTTGCTAGTATGACTGCAATTTGTTTAGATTTGAATTTTGACAGTTGTCAGAGTCTTGGCTCATCTGAGCATTCAGTGAATGGTAGTCTATGGGATTTTTTCCAATTTTAATCTGCAAGTTACTAGCATGTTGCTAGCATAATTACCAAGTTACTAGCATGTTGCTAGCATGATTACCAAGTAACTAGCATGTCGCTAGCATGTTTAGCACGTTACTACCATGTCGCTACCATGATTAGCCAGTTACTAGCATGTTGCTAGCATGATTAGCAAGTTACTAGCATGTCGCTAGCATGTTTCTAACATGATTAGCAAGTTACTAGCATGTTACTAGCATGTTGCTAGCATGTTGCTAGTATGACTGCAATGTGTTTAGATTTGAATTTTGACAGCTGGCAGAGTCTTGGCTCATCTGAGCATTCAATGAATGGGAGTGTATGGGATTTTTTCCAATTTTAATCGCAATTTTTACGGAAATCGTAGAGATGCGAACCAAAATTTGGCTCAGAAGAATACAAACAATAATAAGTTTAAATAGTATATCAGTAAGTTGGCTTTTTCAACTCTTAATAAGAGTTATCTGCCGCAAGGCTGCCGTGCGTGCAGTTCAGCACACTTTGAGCTGTAGATCTCATGAATAGCATGTTGGCAACTTTGAGCACTCAGCTGAAACACAAGCTGTGTGAAGTCCTCCTACATACATCTACGCTGTGCACCTCTGTCAGATTTACAAAATACGTGATTAATGTGTGTTTTTCAGACAGAAAATATAATATGAGCAAATTGTGTGCTGTAGTTTGGCTACGTTGTTAAAACTCACTAATCTCTTTATTCAATATCCTGTTTTGTTCTGAGTAAGAGTTATTATTTATCTAACAATATTTATTTATTTACTTGGATTGGTATTGAATCTTCACCCATGCTGTTGTTTGAAGAAGTGGTGAGGTGTAATTACTGTTTATGTATGAGGTAAATAAAAGCCAGCTCTAAATGCCATTTGAAGGCCAGAGTTGATTGTTCGTGCAATTGCTACAAAATTGGGCTGAAGCAAAACATTTACGCAGAGAAAACGTGCTGATAGCTGTTATGTGTTCTTCATTAATTTGACAATGAGTTACGAGAACAACAACATAATTCAATGCAAAACCAATATTTAGCTCTGCAAAAAGCTCTTAGTGTGAAGAACAGTCATATTGTTTAGGGAATGTATCTTCAAAGTAAATCAACAGTTTTTTACAAAAGGATACCAGGTTTCAGCAAATGAACTTTTCACTTCCTTATCCACGTGTTTCTATTTTGTGTCATTTTAGCAAGCTTCAATTTAAAAACAATAGAACTTGTAGCATTTAAATGTCACAGTTTCTGAATGAGCACTGAGATATTACAGTACATGTGCTTACATTTATTCACACACACATACAGTGAATTTATTAATTAATTACCATAATATTTCCCTTAAGTAAGAGTAAAGGATTAGTCTTCATTTTTCTGTAATTTAATTACAATTACTTCTGATAGAATTGCATTAAATACTGTATAGAACGAAGAACAATTCTATATAAAGTAGTGCATTTAACAACAAAATGTTTTTGTCATCTAACCATGTTCTGTTAAATAGTTTGGTATTTTAAAGAAAGATGTATGCAATTTTATACTGTTTGAAAGAATGAAAGCAGTTAATCAATAATTCAAAGCAGTTTAAAGACTTATTGTTCACCTAGTCGAGGTTGAACATTTTTTTTGTATATTTCTAATAACCTTTTTATGTAAAAAAGATAAAGATGTGGGTCGCTGCCAGGTTTGTGCGAGTTGACATTTAATAAATAACTTTGCCTGAAGTGAATTATTGAAATGTGTGGGTTTGAGGAACGGTTTTGTTCCAGTGCAAAAGCCTTTTTGTTCTGGACGTCAAGGTTGAAGGGCGCATTTAATTTCACCCTTGAGCTTTGCAATGTATCCCAATGATGTCACTTCTGCTGTTATTCGTTAGTTTGTTGTCACACTATTCGTTATATTACGTGGACTGGGTGATATCATCCAAATGGAAGATATTTTCAGAGTTGAAGCAAGTTATTATATTTTGATGAAAGCTTATAAAGACTTCTTTTCCCATTTGGAACAGCATTCGGAATCTCGAGAAGCAAGCTGTGAGAACGGGCCATTGTGAGATCCTTGTGTCGTGTCGCTCTCATATTGAGTTGTCTCATACATAGACATGCTCCTCTGTCTCCTCATATCTTGGCATGCGTGATATTTGTTCATCAGCATGCATAATTACCCATCACAATCTGTCATGCCAGATTTCGTGTGAAGGAGACTAATTAAGTGCAGATTGATAACGAGCCTTTGGTTTTTATTTAGCAGCCCAGTAAGAGGTGTAGGGTCAGCAGGGAATGTTTCCCAACCTGGAATGACACAAAATTGTGATTTGTTGCTCGTCGGACCTGATAAAAATAAATACACTGAGATATTTTTGTGAAGATTAGGGTTTTAACATGTTAATTTAGCGTGGCTGAGAAAATCATGATAGAAGCAGTGTGATAGGAAATAATGAACCATTTGCTCTGTCCTGTGCACATTCTGCAATAACAACAGACTGAATTTAATCTATTTTTAAAATATAGATTATTAATCTGTAATCGTCTAAACCAAGTAAAGAAGGACATGAAAGCCCATGCCATTGGGCATGTCCTATTATGTACTGAGTTTATTTGCTTTTGCTTTTCTGTGATTTTGATTTTAATAAAAAGCCTCTTGATGCTTGTTATCATGGCCATTTCAGATAATGATAGCCACATTCCTGCTAATTGCTTTCATTTCAGTGGAGGTACTTGTATGTAGCACTACAAATTTACAGTATTTCTACAATTCAATTAAATCATTAAGCTGAGGAGACAGCAAATGCAGAAGAGCTCTCTCTGGAGCCAGACAATTTTTAGTAATCGTGTGTTTTTGTCATGCTCTGATCAGATCGACATAACCGCTTCACACCCTAATACTATGATTAAAGTGTTTGCAAGAATACTGACTGATAGACAGCATCGTGCCTTGATGGGCTTTGAGTTTATTGGAACATTGTAATAACTTGTACCTCTCTTGTGGATTTGAAATTAGTATTCAGTTTGTTTATGACTTGTGGATTGTTGTAATAGGTAAAGCACTGATGATAATTGTCAATATAGTTTTCATACAATAGTAAAGTGTTAACTTTGAGGGATAGTTCACCCCAGAATGAAAAGCATATCATGATTACACGTTGTCATATTATTTCAATATATGATTTTGTGGAACAGAACATGAGATTCCGAGAAGGATTTTTGCCTTTTTTTATAAAGTGGATGGTGACCAAGTTCTGTTAAACTCCAAAAAATATATTTAAAAAATCATAAAAAGTATCATAGTAGTCCATACAACAAATTCTGTTTATTTAATTAATTTTGCCCTTATGATAGCTCTGAAGAAAACCGCCAAATTGAAGCCATTATTCACTTTGTATTATTTTGTTTATAAAAGCAGCATTAACATCCTGCTAAAAATCTTATTTTGTGTTCCATGGAAGACGTTCATAATGGTTTAGTATTACATCAGGGTGACTTTATTTTTGGTCTTCATTTTATTTTTTTTTGCACTGGGAATATTGATATGGAACAATTTGAATAATTTAATGCAAAGTCTGCTTCTTGCATAGAATTCTAGTGTATTTGGGTGCTTATATCTTCACATTTTAGCTCAGGCTTCATTGAACTTTTCTAGTATATAAAAATGTTTTTATAATCACACCTTCATTCTGTGTTAGCTGCAAAATTAAGTTTAATCAATCTGTTTTCTCACATTTTATCATTTGCTCCGTAGTGCATTGTTAGTTTCGCCGGTTTGAAACAGTAAACAATAAGCAAATGACATTATGCACGTTATTAATTTTACAATGGTGTGACAGGCAAACTATAATGAGCCTGAAAACCAGTTTTATCCATGAGCTTGTGGATTTCAGTTTTTTCCGCTGCTGTAAAAGCAGCAAATCAAATTCATACATGGAATGTATTATTCAAATATATTTAAATTAAGTCAGTGTATTCAAATGGCAACAGCAACGGGTGGGTAACACTGACTGCATTATGTGCTGAGGTATAGCTTACTTTTCTTGTTGCGATGAATGCTGAAAAAATGAATACACGTATTCAGCCATCCAACATGTTGTCTCGGAATGTTTCACATTTGACAGATTCCAGAAAATAACTGTTCACTTTAGAATGTCCACAATGTATTATCATGTAAATTTATCGGTTTAAGTCGGTTGATAGAAATACGAAACATTGTAAGTATGCTAGTGCACTGAGGCTTTAGAAATAGAACAGTTTATGGAGAATAAGGTTGATAGCTGTTTCTCTTCATGCCCAGGGGGAGGAAAAAAACTTTTTTTTCTGATTCAGAGGCCCAGACTTAGCAGCAATTTGGTGGAGTTTAGAGATGAGGTCCTGATAACTTATTTTGGAAACCAATGAGATCTAATAATACGCTTTATAATAGTATTGAAGACTACTTGCATAAAATGTGTGTGTGTATATATATATATATATATATATATATATATATATTTACACATTTTAAGATTTAAAAAAAATTAAGATTTAAATTCAAAATTGCAAGAAAGACTGAATTGCAAGATGAATTTAGAATTCTACACCAATTTTTTTTTGTTTAAATATCAGTTCTATTCAATTCAGGGGTTTTTGTGACAAAAGAGTAATTGTAATTTTCTTTTAATCACACTTGTGACTTTTCTTGCAGTTATGAGTATATATACATATATATAGTATGTATATATGTGTGTGTGTTTGTGTTACAATAATTTCAGTAATTTATCACTAGACGATTATCCAATTTAAATTCATGCTTTAAATGAGTAAGGTCAAAATTAATCTAAAAGTAATCACAAAATAGTCACTTTACCTGAAATTTGTAAATGTAATCTGCAATCAGCAATGGATTTGTAATCAATTTACCCAGCACTCTTCATGACATGTCTTCAAAAAAAACATCACTTTTGTATAGTATACCAGCAATGTGCATCAGTGTTAAAATCTTCTATTAATTTGACCAGTTTACCTAAAAATTAAAAAGGTTAATTTGAACTCTTATATCCTATATATACTTCTTATATCCTTAATTTAAATAAAATGTACTGTTACAGATTGCCCCAGTTTCCCATACTTTATTTTACAAGGATCACAGACAACAAGGAATCCATTGGAGCTAAAGCACATCAGCGCAGCCCTCTGTTGCATGTCCTACATGGGTCGCAGTCACCATCTGCATGCAGATAAATCATTGATTACACTGATCCATGGATCGCTGGGACCTCTGGGAATTGAGTGTCAGTGGTACCAGGAAGGGAGTGAAAAAAAACAAGAATGAAACAAACAAGATTAATAATAGCTTGATGCTAGAAAGCCCTTTGGGAGCTGACTGCTAAGTGTTGTTGACAAAATGCAGGGCTGTAAGGCACAGATGAATAGTCTTCAGAAGCTGACACTGTGGGGAAGTGCTATATTGTTGTAGTTATATAAAAGCAGCCAGTGGAGCACCTGTCTTTAGAGTCCGGCTGAGGATTGCCCGCACATGCAAATCACATCCCTCTCCGAGGCCTCTCAAATATACACTCACCTAAGGTAAGCTCATTACAGGGGGCCAATCAGTATGCAGCCATATGCTTCTAAAAAGCGTTGTTGCTAGGAGCGAAGCAGCTCATTTGAAAATGCTGATTCTAAGGCAACAGGTGAACATTTGCAAAATTGTGCATGTACCCAACAACGAATGTAGATGAAGTCTCCGGGTTGTTGCCATCAGTAACATTTTTTGCTTGGCTTTTACAGTAAATGTTGCATTTAAATCATGAAAAATTGCACCCAAAACAACACATGTACCACGAATATGGAAAACTGTTTCCAAAACAGAATTCAAAATAAGAAGAAGAAGAAAAGATAATATTGACTCTAAAAACTGCATTTAATTTGAACATATACTGTATATTACGTAGAAGGAACAGTACTAATCTGTAAATTTTAAAAGAAACGTTTAAAATGGTGTGAAATAATAATAATGTTAATTGTGACTTTTTACCTTATTCTGAGTTTAAATTTCACAATTTTAATTTAAATTCTAAATTGTGAGAAAAAAGTCAGAATTGCGAGATGAACTCAGAATTTTTTATTTCTTATAGTTGTATTTTTTTTTTTTAATTTTTAGTTACAGGATCTCACAGTTGTGACAAAATAGTAAATGCATTTCTTTATATCACACTTGTGAATTTTCTTGAAATCA
>JAUYWG010000039.1:16521535-16539490 GCA_034779775.1 Enteromius afrohamiltoni | reverse complement strand
AACTTTTATTTTGGATGCGATTAATCGCGATTAATCATTTGACAGCACTAATATATATATATATATATATATATATAATTGTCTTCTGAACTAAAAAAATCTCTTCAAACTAACAACTGCACAGTGATTTACAAAGGATTATACATACAGTCTCTTAATAAGTGACACTGTTGTGAAACGCGAGTCCGAGTCGTCAGCACCATGGATAATGCATGACAGCTTGGCAAACTTTCAGCACCTTGGAGAGCGACTGTGTCTGAGTCCAGAATGTGAAGCAGGGATAGAAGATATGGTTTTTCTGACAGGATAACTGAATATAGCTATGCATTGTTTTAACTGAACTGTTGGCAAGTGGGAAATCTGAGCACCGCTGAAATCTGAGAAGCACAGAATATGCCGTGTAAACCCTCTGTCAACATTGCAGGGCAATTCTGACTCTTCCGTCTTACAGTGAAGAGTGCAGGGCTGAACGACAATGTACAGTAGTGTCTATTGAGTTCTGCTTATGGTAGCATGATGTACAAGGATATCCCGGAATCATTTGGTTTGTGAAATTAGGACAACACATAGTTTATAAGAAATATAAAAGTTGTAGATTTTGTCTTTTGTTTGCAGTATACAAATAAAGATTTGTCCCAACAGTATGGCAGTGTATAATTAAACAATATCACACTAACAGGAGTGTTGTTGCACTGTAATTGGATGCAGACTGTGGTTACTAACATCACAAAGACTGAAAGTTGGTTTTAAACATCATATGAATGGAGTGAAAAAAAATTCTGCTGAGAACGCTCTGTAATTATGGCTCCAGCTCAAGACAATTACTAGTCAGGATGTAAAGTCCTTGTAAAACTCTCGCAAATTTGTAAAATTCTGTATTTACATTGCTTTCATACATTTTGATAACATTTGTAACATATTTAGTAACTAAAACGTGGTTAAACTAGTAATGAAATATATTTTATAAACAAATAATGTCCAAAATAAAATATAATATATATATATATATACATATTATATATATATATATATTTTTTTTTTTTTTGGACATATATAAATATATATATATATATTCATTGTAGGTAAATTATGTTTCAGTAAGCAAATAACTATTGGGATAAAGCTGTTCTTATTCCATTTCGTATGAGAAGAATTTTTTGTAAATTAACTACTAATCGGAACCAAAAAAAAGCGACTCCCACGTCATCGACTCTACTTAATATGCGTGTTTGGAACGCCGCTTTGACCAATCAGATTTCAGGAGCGGAACTAACTGTTTTAGAAAGACACGCTATGAGAACAGTCTTGCGCCTCAGTTGTCCAGTAGCCAATCCTCGTCTTTCCCTCGGCAGCCGTGCAGAACCACAGCCTTCGGCGCTAGGATCCAGAGGGCAGGGCTTTGATTTCCCAACTAATTCCTCTGGCAAAACACGAAACGCTCAAATGCACAACTTCCTGGATAGAGAAGGGGACCGCGCCGAATGTGATCGAAGCGACTGACTTTGTAGATGCGCGAGAGTAAGAGCGAGAGCCGCCGTGCAGAAGAGGAACTGAACGAGCGCGAGCGTCTCAAAGTGCGTCCGGTTGGGATTAACTTGAGAATGTAAAGAGAATGTAAAGGACGCCACTGAGAGCAGAAGTGTGCGCGGATTGTGGGCTGTCCGAAATGTCCCACGAAACAGGCACAAGATTTGTCGCCGGTCATTAAAATCGCCACTATCCCTTGTAATTATTTTGGTTAGACAAGTTAGCGCGTTTCCTTCATTGACGCTCAATTTGATCCGCCATTCCGTGTTGCTCTAATTGCGCATTTGGACATGTGGAGACTGCGAGGATCGTGTCGTGTGGAGATGTTGTGTTTGACTTTATCAGCCCTTCTCATCCAACCCATCATCTGTCATCCCGGTAAGACAGGCCTTTGTGCTTAATATTTTAGGACACGACGGGGATTTGGGGATATTTTTTCTGCAAAAAGTTGGTGTGTTGAATGAGCAGGTGCGTTCGTGTCGATCAGCATCACAGATCATAAGGCATTAAGAGTGATCGTGTGTGTTAAATGCAAATGTGTGCCTTGCACAGCAAAAGGTTTTAACTGTAGGTGCTATAATTCAGTGTTTAAAAAGGTGCATATGATTCATGAAGGTCAGTTTCGCAGTCCTCTGCTCCGTGACAGAAGTAAAGGCTAAAAGCAAGAGCTCGGATGCTCTCACGGACTTGATTGTTCCCAAGGTGATGTCATCCAGGCTATGTGGAGGGTATCCACAAACTTGTAGATTTGAATTCCAATATTGAATTATTTAATATTATTTAATTCATTTTTTAAATGTAATTTATTTATTATTTTTTCATTTTATTTTATTGTATTTATATGTGTACAGTGCAAATGTAAATGTTAAATGTGTTTTATAAATAAAATTAACTTATTCTATTATTTTTCAAATTGAATTTAATAAAATTTGTAATTTATGGCTTTCTTGTATCAGATTGCAAGATTCAAATTCAGAAGTGCTTCTCTTATCATTTGTGCATATGAAATGAATCTGAATTGTTGAAAAATGCTTAATCTTCTAAGCTGTTCCTCCAGGTTGTAAGCAAATATACTGTAAAAGATTTTCAATGTTACAAAAACATCTGCATTATCCTGTCGCTTGAAAATTGCAACTTGTTTGATTTTACTTCAGATTAATTGCTGCCCTTAATTTCCACTAGTTTTTAAGAGTGATGAAAAAAGCACCGTAAACCAGCATAAGTTGGTTTGCTAGTCTTACATGGTTTAAGCTGGTCTCCCAACCCGGCCAAGTTGGTATTTAGCTGCCAGCTTGACCATCTGAAACATACCAGCCAAAAGAGCATCTTGACCAGATGGGGAGACCAGCTAAACCATCTCATGGACCCTTTGATCGAACGTAACGTTCATATTTAGTATAAATCTTGTTTAATTAGCATGGGTTTTCCTAATAGGGCCATACCCACTATAGACATTAAAGAGGATTATTGAATGTTCATATTAGTGGTTGACCAGTATCACATTTTGTGCACATGTGCTCATTTTCTCATTCCTTACCACGTCTGGTCATCTGATTTGAGAATATGATTTTAATTGTGTGGATTATCATTAACATCACTTAACCATTGTACGGAATCATTATGAATCATGTCTGCAATTACAGCCAAGACATAGCAGTTCTCTTTAAGCTTCACATATGCCAAATATCTCTGTTAGACTGTGGCTCATGGACACTCTTGACATCATGTGAGCTTAATGAGCATGCTTGGAAAAAAAAAATCCAAGCAATAAGTCTGGCTGGAAATGTGGAACATGATAACAAATTGAGCAAACCAGACCTTTTCTCCACTGCCGAGGCGGGACTGAAATTAATAGAAATATAAGCTTGAGAATGTGTCGGGCCTTTATTACTCATAGATAATAGCCTGAGCAGATGAACGGAACATGGCGGACATTACAAGACACTGTTTCCTTTTCCTTTCCCAGCCCTCATTAGCTTTTATTTGACTGTGCTTTTGTACACTGTCACAGATCCCGTCTCTGTATTTTTATTAGTGGTGTCATATAGCGGACAGTGAGCTGAGATGGTCTGCATGTAGGGCAGTGGTTAAACTGCAAGTTTAGGTAACTTCTATTGGTAACAGCCTGTTACATCAGCTTGCGTAATGGTTTATGGGGAGAGGTTACATTTGACAACAAAATCAGAACAGATGTTTTATTCTTATTGAAGCCAGGCTGGCCACTGGGCATCAGCGTTCGATGATAAAACTTTCTGACCAAAGACTGTTCCCTATTGTCTTCCCCTGAGCTTCTCAGAAATGAAAGGGCACTTCATTATTTGGTTCAGGAAGGGCTGGGTCTTCCGATTATATAATTCTTTTTGTTTCAGAATTCCATTTGAATTATATATTGTTTGTGTGGCTCTGATTTTGCTTGCATTGTGGAGACCAAATATATAGATCAGATTAAGACATGCATCACTAGTCAAAATTTAATACAGTAATATTGTGAAATATTATTATTATTTAAAATAACTGTTTTCTTTTTTAGTATAAATTAAAATGTAATTTATTCCTGTGAGACAAAGCTTAATATTTAGCAGCCATTACTACAGTCTTCAGTGTCACATGATCCTTCAAAATTCATTTTAATATAAGCTTATATTTCCTTTTTTCTTTTTAGGATTTTTTGTTTATCAAGAAATCTAATAAAATGTATTATGTAAGTATTAAGCAGCACAACGCTGTTTTCAACACTGATACTAATATTTATAATTATTAATAATAGATATTTAGCCATATTTAAGCAGGAAACCAGCATATTAAAATTATTTCTGAAGGTTCATCTGGAGTAATGATTCTGAAAATTCAGCTTTGCATCATGGGGATAAATTACATTTCAAAATATGTAAAAACAGAAATACTCATTTTCAAAGATGATAATATTTCAGTATGTCCACAGTCAATCACAAGCCCCCAGTTCACATCCGAGCAGGTTTTGTGTGAAATTGAATGCGTACCCTCGAGCTACTACCTGCTCATGTGCATTTATAGAGGTCTTTAAACTTATATCAAATGCATGGTTTAAACTTTTCATTTGTGTGTTCTTTCGTGCTTGCAAAAGAAGGTCAAAGATCTCCCAACCCTGTAGGGAGCGTCTATCATCTCCTCTGGCCGACACCACAGGAAGCTTCTGCTTGACACCAGTATCCATCAAGGGCCTCTTGTCAAAAGACACTGGATTTTTAATGCTCTACCTTGCCCTTCAGTCTCTGTTGCCTCACTCTCGCTCTCCCCTAATGAGGAGTCCTTTCCTGTGTGATTGAAAGGCAGTCGGCGCAATAAAATCAGAAAAGAAGCCCTCTACTCCTCTTCCATTCTTATCCACCCATCACCAAAATCCTGACCTGCATACAAAGAGCCTGTAAAGCATTTAATTGAAAGCAGAGAGTAAAAAATCAATACGCAGGAAGCATTAAAAATAATGGGAAGCAGTGATCCAGATCCATATTTCATATCCACAGATGGGTGTGACTTTTACATATGTCGCTGACTCGCTTTAGCCTGTATTTTACAGTCTTTTTTAAACAGGATTGGAGTTTGACTGTGGGCAAGTGTTTTAATAGAGTGGTTTAAAGTTTTAGCTCCCTGGAAGAACCCTCCAGTTCTAACATGCATTTTAGGCTCTGATATGGCTTGTTAGGTTAATAAAACGCTGGCATTTTTCTCCAGCTGTTTGTATTTCAAGTATAAATCGGTGATGACTTGACGAGAAGCCTTAAGATGAGAACATGGAATGATTCTGCATCCTGTTGTGTCTTATTCTAGGATTCTGAGATGTGTGTGTGCTTGTCTCTGCTTCGTCAGCAGTATGTTGTCAGCAGGGAGAAGATTCAGGAGGGACATCTCACCTCCTCCCATCTCAGGCCTTATTTTGCATTGTCATTTATTCCTATTTGATCATGACCATCTCACCTAGCTTTAACTCTAATCCTTAAATGCCTACATGACGTTAAACTTACTTAAGAATGGACAATTTTTACAGATACTTATTTTCATGTTATGACTGCTAAATGTTACAGTATCAATTTACAAAGTTTGGGGTCATTTAGTAGAAGCCCTATGCAATATGTTTAATTTGATTCTAAAATCAGTTTGTTTTTTGTTCTCTCGAACATTGGCCATGTTTTTTTTTTTTTCTGGATTCCATTTTTTTCCATTAAACTTTTTCGAGACTCTGTTTCACTGGTTAACCTAAACATTATTAATTACAAGCCTGTCTGATTTAGGTTCATGAAACCATGAAACGTATACAATTTAACAGCAATTTATTAAAAGCTTAGCGAAAATATTACATTTTTAGGCCTGAAGAACTAGATTTTTTTTTTCTCTCAAATCCAGTTCAGGTTTTTTTTTTTTTTACCGATTTTGGATTCTATTATTTTGGTTTTATTAAATTTTTAGTAATCAAAAGCATTCCTAATTAATTGATATTATTTATTTTTCAGAAAATATTAATACTTCTATTTAGCAAGGATGTATTAAACTGGTCAAGTTTGAAAAAAATAATTTCAATGTAAATGATACTTCACAGCAATATAGTCGGATATCAAACCTTTAAATGGTAGTTTATTATGTCTGTCATTAGTTTTCTTTTAAATATCTAGTAAAAATTAAAAAAATTATATACTTATATACTAAAAACAGTTAAATGCAGAACTCATTCTGTTCCATTGAAAGGCACTCCAATTGTGTGCTTATTTTGTGTGTTTTTTTTAATGATTGAGGCTTTGCGGGTTTGAAGATATCCTCCTTTTTCTCATGTCTTCTGTATTCTCTTATCCACAGCAGTATTGCAAGTTTTCTTTTAATTAGTGCTATAAAAGATGAGGAAATGAGCAATTGTGTAACCGACCCAGTGTTTGAGACTTTTTCTCCTTTAGCAGTTGACTGAGTAGTCGCCCAAAGCAGACGAGGTATTTACATTTTTATTGAGGTGCAGCAGCACACAACTTGAGGCCAGGGATCGGGTCAGAGATTCTTGAGCCACAAACTCACTATGAGTCTTTTATCATATGCTTCCAATTGCCACATGCTGTGCTTTGGATCTCTTCTATGGTTGATGAAGGGCCTTGACCTGCTGCATCCTTATATCGATTCCAAACCGACGATCCAATCACCCACACCAATGACACTGTGAACCACGTTAAAAAGGCTTAGGATGTTTGTAATGAAAGACTGTTTGGTTCTGCTGGTTCACAGGCGCCTTTGATGATGCTGTAGCACATGAGCGAGTTGCTTAGCTGGAAGGCGGTCTCCAATGTATCTTTTATGCGCGTGATACTTGTATAGAATCTAATTACATGTATATTCAGTTCTGTGCAGACATATTAAAACAAATTGCAGCTATGAGTTAATAGCTATGTTTTATAAGCCCTGAAATATCCAGAGATAACAATCTGATGGCAGTAATTGGATGTCAGTTCATGTAGCCTCTCGCAAATGATTTTGCTAATTATACGTTATTTTAAGAGAGAGGTTATATTATCTTAATATAATGATTGATTTGTGCCCTTAATAGCCTGACAGCTTCTGAAGCCTTGGAGTGGATATTTTTCTCGCTCGCTCGCTCTCACACAGTCATTTTGTCCTTCTTTTTTCTTCTCACTCACTCTCTTTCCTGACCTTAATACTTTTGAGATATAGAAGTATGTGAGAGTTATCACACCCCTCGACTTGTTGCAAGTCCATTCAGAATTCTCAGAGAAGTGGTAATTTCCTTCTCTCAGATGTATTACAGATAGTGCTGCTGAGGTGGATGGACATGTGTGTGTGCACACACACACAGACACGCACACACACTTTGCTCCAAGTGTCCTGCCTGTTAACATCCACATAAAAAAAGAAAACCATATAGTAAAAAAATATATATATATATATATATATATATATATATTATACATACAGTGTATATGTGTTCAGACACACTTACATTTTTCACTCTTTATTGCAGCCATTTGCTAAAATCATGTAAGTTAATTTTTTCCCTCTTTAATGTACACACAGCTCTCCATATTGACAGAAAAACAGAATTGTTGACATTGTTGCGGATTTATTAAAAAAGAAAAACTGAAATATCACATTTTTTGTTTTGTGAAAGCAACAAACCACAGGAAGTAAGTTTAAAAATGGCAGAACAAACAAAATACTTTTTCTTTTCTTTTTTTGTGAATTTATGTATTTTTGGAGAAGGAACGAGAAAATAATGCAAGTCTGACTCAAACCCTTGTTTCCCACCTGAGTTCATGTACACTAACCAGTAGACCTTTTTTAATCATTTTAATATTGGATAATTAAGTTAACAAGTACATGTGTTCGTGCCTTACACTGTTTTACTACAGCAAACCAACAATTCACATTTTGATCACTTAGGCTATATTTTAAATATTTACAGTAGGTTTACGTCACTTTGTCCTTTGCATGTTTTATGTAATCTCTAAAGAATTCCTAATTTTATATTTCAACCATAGGTGGCGATAGAGGAACCAGAGTTCTGCAGTGCACTTCTCACTCAAAATAAATTCTGTAATGGATTTTGAGAAATATGGATACCCAAATAATTGTTGGTGGCCATTGACTTCCATAGTATTGAAACCACCTAACAACACCTTAGCAACAAGTTATAATAGCCTAGAAACTACCATCTTCCTTGAAACCACAGAGATTTGTTTATTTGTATTTATACTGTATAATTTTTCCAAAATATATTTTTTAAAGTTCAGTCGAAGAAAGAAAATCATATTGTTTTGGAATAACTTGAGGGTGAGTAAATGACAGTTTTCTTTTTCTGACTAAGGATCTAAAGTGTTGCTTTTTTAGTAAGAAAATTATTTCAATTTGTTCATGAAAGTATGTTTTCCAGTTGTTTTAAAGTAACCATTTGAACTCAGAATACAGTTACTTTAGATTAAAAACCGAGATCAGTAGATTTTCAGACCTTTTATGGTTCTGTGACTATGATTGTCCTTCTAAAGGTTGTTACACTCTCATCCAATTGCTTGATAATTAATAGCGAAAATGTGTTTGCCCTTTCCACAAACCTATAATATGTGATTAATCCAGCTAATGGTTTTGCCCAAGCTTTTGATAGACTCAGTCAGCAGAGCATTCAGCTACTATAGCTGGTAAGTCCTTAGTGTTTGCTTTGGCAGCTTTAGTGATGGCTACTGGTCTAAGAGACTCCGTCTATAGGGATCTTAATTACACCGTAATTATCTTTCACACCGGGTAGATGTTAAGGCATTCTCTGCTCTTAATAGCCTCAATGGAATTTTACATTAAGCAGTCTACTTTGCCATTTTCATTTTATTCATGAATGATCACGTAATACTCCAGTGGAACCCAATCGAGGACTCTATAAAACGGAGCTTTCTCTGTCCGCGGCGGCTGTTTAACCGTCAGCTTTTCCATGCAGGAAGTCGTACTGTATTGCTGTTTAAAATAGGTCAGTCCTTTTACTAAACAATGAAACAATAGGCCATCACATGTTCCATAAATACAGGATAAAGCCAGGATGTTAGTGGTTTGCAAACACAATGTGGGCTGGCTTGCTTTGACTCCGAACTCATGGTGTGGGTCCACTTTGTCCCCTGCCTTTTTCTTTAATACTATAGATAGGATCTTTTCTTCCTTTTGGGCATTGATTTATCCTCACTGATTGAATGAATGAGGATAAATGTTTAGTACTTACATGTGAGATTTTAGTGATTAAGTCACAATAGACCATTTCTGTAAATGCTGAGGCAGAGGAAGCCATTGGCCCTCTTCTCTTTTTGTGTTGTGATCACATATGTGATCAGATTTATTTTTTTTAATCTGGCTTACAAACAAACAAGTAAAACACTCCTATAGACTTACATATTCCACTCTGTTTTCAGTATGTCTCTTTCACAAATCTGCTGGCAAACAAGTAAAACAAACACTGACACAAGGAGTTCATAGACTTGTTCTCATCTCAATTCTTTTGAATTGGGATGATTATAAACCGGCTATAAAACTTCCCTGAAATCACAGGGAATCTCGTATCATTGGCTTTGCATGCTGTATAATTTTATTAAATATTTTTTTTGCTTATAACTTTGGTAATCTGTCAGAGAATTCTGGAAACTGCCTAGCAACAAATACCATGAAAACCTCTAAGAGCTCTGCATTTGCATTGGCTTTGCATATTTATTATAATTTTTCTAACATGTTTTCACTGTTTTAAATTTTGACCTTTTTTTTCAAAATACCAAAGACTTACATAAACGGAAGCCCTTTAGCCATATATAAGAGCCACAATATCATACATTCTTTGGAGTAGAAGCAATAAGCCAACATCTACCAATCAGTATGAACACCTAGCAACACCCTAGAAACCATTCTGAACATTTTAGCAATTGCTTAGCAAAAAGCACCACTTCACTGTAACTTTTTCTTCTAAAACCTAGTTTTTACTGTTCTTTTGTTTAATGATGACAGTGTTTGGTGAGAGGAACAGAGCAGTCTAATTATAAGATATATGCACATTGTAGATGTCGCTGATGCAACTTGTGCACTCCACTATTGCCATACAAACTTTCTTCCACAGTTTAGTAATTAGGATTTTTCCATTTTAGCGATTTCACAGTTTGTAAGCTGGTTTCACACACAATGACACATAATCTCGGGTCAGCTCTTTAACCTGACATCTTTTTTTAGATGATCTCCACTGGGTCAACAGGCAAATGTAAACACTAACCGCAAAAATAGATTACGGAGCCGGAGCGGGAAGCAGAGGCCCAGTTAAATATAACTCAAGAGAGCTTCACGGTCGGCTCTCGATTCTTCCTTTGAAAAGCCTCTGTAACGAAAGTAGATTATATTTCTTTGTGGACACAAAGAAAAATCACTCACATGCCGAATCATTTATCAAAGGATTGTCTGCACTTAGCAAACCACCGACGGAGGTTTATCGCTAGCGTTTATATCTCCATGCACGTCAGGTGCTTAAGGGAGGAGCCATGCATCCATTATGCTTTCCTGACCTTTTCTGCTTCTAGGTCTGTGCGTGCCATGTTTGCCCTTTGAGGACTTGCTTTGGAACACAGTGTAAATGTCCACTGTGCCATTTAAGGATGTTTGTGCCGCAGATTTAGAGCTTTCAGTAAAGGTCGACAAAGAGAGGTATTGTTAAGGAAGTTGAGTAGTGCAGATGATAGACTCACCTGCTGTGACCTGCGTGTTGAATTAGGACCCACTCTTGTTTATTTACTCTTTGCCTATCCATCCGTGCATGCATATGTTTTTTAGAGCGTAGTATTTTATTGTGCTTTCATTAGTCCGTTCCTTTTTCAGCCTTTTAAAGCCTCTTAAAATTGATTTGCACCTGAAAGCACATGATTGTTTGTACTCAAAGTCCATAACAAATTGATGGGTTTCAAAGGAATAGTTCACCTAAAAAAATTACATTTGCTCTCAGGCCATCCAAGATGTGAATGAGTTTGGTTCTTCAACAACAGGGTAAACTTGCATTACATTACTTGATCATAATCGAGTGAATGGGTGCCGTCAGAGTTCAAACAGCCGTTAAAAAACATCACAATAATCCAAAATGAATCTAAGTTACTGCACATTTAATTCTTGTGCGAGACAGTAACTTCACGCATGGTGCACTTTCAGATATAAAACTGTGCAGGATGTTTTCATTCAGAGATGTGTGACACACTGCATGAAAGGTCATTTTCAAAAATCCATAACAGGGGCACAAAAGATCTTAATCTGTTCAGATGAAGAAACAAACTCTTCTTGGATGGTCTAAGGGCGAGTAAATGTTCAGCTCATTTTATTTTGTTAGATGAACTATTCCTTTAAAACACATCAGTTATAGAGCCTGATTTGTAATTATAAACTTACAATTATAAACAAATGACACAACTCATGTTTGTATTATACAAAACAGCGTGTGAAAAAATGAATTTGATCAGCAGTGATAAACATACCCTTGTCTCTGTGGTTGATGCTAATTCATGTGAACGGTTTGTTTCCATTAGGGTGCAGTAAAGGTTGCATGTTTCTCTGTAGTTATTATAGCAGCTATTCAAAACTGCGCAGCCTGATGAAAAAATTCTTGACATGAATTATCACTTAGCCATCGCAAAATGTAATGTTTGATGAGAATCAGCATTTTAGCATTTCTTTACTTTAACCATGTTTATTTGTCAAAAAAAGGGCCACAGTGGGTGTTTCGGCTTAATTAAACCTCTGAGTTCTCATGTTAAAGTGTGACGCTCTATTTTCAGCACGCCTAGTGGGAGTATGGGTTGTTTATGTATTATGCTGAGAAGTCCGCTGAGAAGCTTATGCGAGCATGGTGACGGTAGCTTTATAGTGTTATATTTATATGTGGTTTGTGGCACAAATGACCAAAACTAACTGCAGTATTACTTTTGATAATTATTTTAATTGATTTTGTCCACTTTAACAATAATACTTTGTGTCCCCTTATTTATTATTATTATTAATTATTATTTTTACTTTTTTATTAGTACAATATTATACACCCTACTGTTCAAAAATTGCATATGCACTACTGTTCACAATTTGGGTTTAGTTTCCTTTTTTGTCTTTTTTTTATACTTTTTTTTTTTTTTTTAATTAACACTTTTTATTCAGGACGAATTCACTTAAGTGATCCAAAGGAATATAATGGAACAAATAATTTCTGTTTTAAATAAATGCTGTTCCTTGATGATCAAAATGATCAAAAATGTATTAAAATAGTAAGCAGCCCAATAGTCCATGCTGATAATATGAATACATGTTTCATAAGCAGCAAATGGGCATATTAAACTGATTTCAGAAAGATCATGTGACTGGAGAATTGACTGCTGTGAAAAGTCAACTTTGCAGCACAGAAATAAATTACATTTTAAAATTATAATTATTATTTCAGATTGGCATACTTTCTCACAATGTTACTGTTAGTTTCAAATGAATACAATAGCAAAAGACATAAATAATGGCATATGACCCCAATATTTTAAATAGCAGACATTACAGCGTTGTGGAACAGACAGTGCTAATTTCTCAGATTATGTATCTTGTAGAAAATGATTTCAGCTCTTTGCTTGGAAAACAAAAAACTTGCATTGGGTTCTAACGATCAAAAATATTACAGACACTTTAGTTAGGCTTTTTTTTTTTACTTTTTTCAGTAAAGAACTAAACACTTTTTAAACTTCATAGCATTTCTTCAGTGAGTTTGCTTCATAAAATATACAAGAACGTTAGTTCAACTGTAAACGACTGTATTGCATTGTTGAAAGATGTAACAGACAGTTGCATAATTGTGTGTTAGAGGACACTTAACATCTGCTAACACCTGCGTGTCCTTGCGTATACGTGTTTACCCATGTGTAGGTTGCCCAGGTTACCCGTTATGTTGATGTTTGTGAGTTCAGAGGCAGCAGTTCCTGTTTAATGTCATGTTTAGCTGCACTGAACTGCGTAAACGCACCTGGCATCACAATCTGCCAGCGCTCATATTGCCTGTCTCTTGTATCCCTCCTGCCTCATAACAACAAGCTGGGTGCAGCTCACCTTTAGCAAGCCATCCTTCATTTACTTTATTCGTGATCTCCTTACCGTGTCAAACGGCAGACATGCAAACATATTCCCTCAGAGGACTGGTTTGCTGATGCGGTGCCTGCCGGCTGGTAGCTACTGTTTTAAAAGCCCACAGGGAGAAGACTTCAAACAAGCCTTGCATAAGCACTAGGATATCGAGTTCTTTATGTTAGGTCGGAACCTAATGTTTACCCTTTGTAACGAGCGATAGGAAAATCATTACAGGTTAGCGAACCCCATTCATAACCTTTGAATGCTTTCTGATAGCTTTCACAGATGCTAATTGTCTGCCATGCTAGTACAGCGTTCTACGTAGTCTGTTGCTGTCCATCAGGGATTAAACAATAAACAGACCCAGACAGGTCGCTAACCAATGAGAGCAGTTCTAATTGCTTACTAACCAATAAGAGTGGACGTAATTGCTGCAATGGAGGGAATCGACTTAGTGCAGCCACTAATTAATCTCCAAAGTAATGATGCAAGTGAGGGCAAGAGCGCGGCGAAGGATTGGAAAATCTGTTTATGCAAGAGTAGCAGCACCAGGGTGTCTGCACCCCTGGAGACTGAGTCACTTTAAGACACTTTGAAGTGAGATAAAATGAGGAATTGCACTTCGGTTTTGAGATCTGATGACTGCCTGACAAGGTGCTCTGTTTAAGTGCTTACAGCTTGTGTGCACGTGATGTGTTGCAATATACATCAGGGAACGGTTTGATAAAGATGTAGTTCACTTGAAAAATGAACATTTTATCATTTGCTCACCTTGGTGCCAATTTCGAAAAAAAAAAATTGTGTCAGAGATGTTTCAGTATGTTAAATCATTGGGGAACACTATTAAAATATGAACATAGAATGTCCTTCAAAAAGTTTTTTTATTTTTTTAAGAAATGAACACTTTTATTTAACAAAGGTGTATTAAATAGATGCTTTTTTAATTGTTACCAATTTGTTACATTGTCAAAGAATCATAAAAAAGTTTCATAAACATATTAAGCATCGAGTGTATTAAGAGATGCTTCTTCAGCACCAAATCAGCATATTAAAATAATTTCTGAAAGAATTTGTGACTCTGAAGACTGGATAATGGCTGCTCAAAATGTAACTTAATATGATTCATAATTTTAAACCTGCATGACTTTAATTCATTAAAATTAATTGGCCATGTATAAACCTGTCATGGATGTACAGTACACATAAAAAAAAACTCCATGTGAATGAAGCCATGTAAGATGTTTTATTCCAAATACAACTAATGTATATGGTGTAATTAATTACTAATTATTTAGATTGCACAGACAGAAATGTTCTTAAAATCAAGATGTAGTTGCAATAACTGCGCAATTTCATGCAAATGTCCTCCCTTTCTTTATGCGGTGAGCAATTACTTGATATACTATTAAACGCACTGGACCACGTCTCTCCCTGACATATGATCTGCCATATGGTTCAAAAATGCAGGAAAAACACAGCTCTCTAAAGCTGAGCATGAAAAGTGTTTTTGAGAGTTTCTCTAATTGTCTTGAATAGACATAGCAGGAAGCTTTGAGACACACAGAGCAAGATAAGCAGGGTCTTTACAAAGCCAAAGGGAGAATAGCAGGGTATAACAGACACAGCTGAGAAAACCTGTACTTTTAGGGTACTTATGTTTGAAATATTAATATGTCTAGAGGAGAAATCCTATCCTACACAACCCAGCATGCGTCTTTCTGATGCACACCAGGAAGTGTACACTCCAGTACCTTTGATTCCATTCCTTCATACCCAGCAGTCCCTGGTACAGTGAACTCTGCTCTTGTTTCATCTTAAGAAGGGAAAAAGTGTATATTACATTACATATTTCAGTTTTTTACAGTAAGTTACATATCATTCTTCTTGCTTTTCCATAATTTATTGAATAACGTGATCCGTTTTGAGCATTAAAGGCATAGCTGACCACTTTTGGTATTCGACCTTAGAAAATGATTTAACCATTTGGACTGGGAGCTGAACTGGAACTGAGATTTATTTCAGAATTTTATTCCATATTTCTGAAAGTGAACCATGTAGGGCTTTAAAAATAAGGATTGGAGAGAAAAAGTTTGTTAAGAACTTGACAAATGTTGACAAAGAAAACATTGGAACAAGAACATTTACGTCACTCAGACAGTTGGGTTCTGTTGTTCTGAGGATACAAGCTTGTTTCAGCATTATTTGTTTTTCAGACATTCCTCTTTAAATGAAAAAATATCAGGTGTGTGCAAAGTGGCCCTTTTGTGTTTTTTGACCACTGAGAATGTGAAGAATTGAACAGTTTACACATGGAGCGACAATGTTATCTCTAAAATGAGCTCTAGGACCATAAAATTGAAGATAACAAAAGAAAAGTTTGTTAAGGACCCAAAATCTAAAAGGATATTATGATATCTTTAATATTTCCTGAGTTTGGAAAAAACATCCATTTGAACTGCCACCATTGTCCTGTAATGCAACAAGTCAACAGATTTTGCTAATAGACCCACCTTTGTGTTAAAATAACATAAAGATGCTGTCATTTTTTTTCTGGGCGAGTTGATACTGAAAACCCCATATGCATATGTATGTGTGTGTGTGTACATATTTGCATTTGACATATTATTTATGATTATGTTGCTTGTTACGGCTGATTTTACTCTGGTGAAAAAGAATAGCCCTAACAACCTGTGCATCATTAATATAACTCCTGCGTGTTTAGTTAAGCAGTCATTGCTCGAGGTGTGAATTTGTGAGACAGCCGTGAAAATGAAGACTAAAGACTGTTCAGAGAAACTTAAAGTTAAACAAAGGCATAAATGAGAAGAAAATGTGCCTATATCTCCATGTTGATAAGATGCCCCAGAGAGCACTTTTTGTTCAGTTATCACAAAGTCAGCTATCCAGCTACTGCTTAAAAAAGGCTGTCCCTCAAAAGCCTGCATGCAGAAGGAGACTTATGAAAGAAGCCACAAAGAGCCAAATAATCACTTTGAAGCAGCTACAGAGTTCAGTAGCTGAGAACGGAATGAAGGTGCACTAGTCAACCATATAAAGAGCTCTGTATAGCGCTGCCCTATATTGGAGTTTGGAACAGATGGATGAATGGTTTGAGGAAAATACTGCAAGGAAAGTTGTTTAAGTCTGCTAAAAAAATAATTCATCTTTCAGCAGTACAGTGATCTCAGATAAATTAATATTGGGGCACTACATTGTCCAAGTGAACGCATTCAAATCTTTAACAAGATGTGTATGCATTTTCCACAAAAGATGAAAAGCTGCTTTTGATTTAGAAAATCTAAATGCTGAAAATGAATACTTACACAAAATGTTTGTTGTTATTAAACTAATTTAACAGATGCTTTAATTAAGAGCTCTTTTTTTCATAATGACCAATATTTGCGGTGACCAAAAGTTATCAAATCTAATTTCATGCTATTAAGTTTTACACTTTGAACTTCTGTGCTTTGAAATATGAAAACTGTCATATCCTGTGCAGTGGCCCTAAAATGTGTTTAGTATTAATGCCTGAATGCTTGAATTATGCGTGTATAAAAATAAAGCAATATTTTGTAACAAATTTTAAAGAGAGTGTAAGCCTTCTTATTTTAAAGAATTATAGTCTAAGCATATTTGTCAAGGAAATAATTTCACGAAATATATATATTTTTTTACTATTTACTCAATAGTCTCACCAAGCGTTATAATAGTAATATTATTACAATTTAAAACACTGAATTTTCAGTAGTCATTACTCCATATTTCAGTGTCACATGATCCTTTAGAAGTCATTCTAATATGCTGGGTAAAAAAAAAAAATATATATGTTGAAAAAAACATCCAAACAACTTTTCTAAAGAACTGCATACTCTATTAACAATTGAATTTAATAAGTTTTTGTAACAGTGAATGTCATATATGTCAAAGCCATATATGTGTATTTACCATGTGAAGTCGTGCGATAAATCCTGCCTCACTGTGTGCCTGCTCTAATAGACGATGCAGCGTTTTCCAAATGTCGTTTCCATGATCCAATGATCTATGTCAAAAGATACTGTTTTCTGAAATTCAGATTTTTGTGGTTGCTATCTCCCTGTAGGAAAGAAAACCGCAAATGATATCTTAAATGTCTCAATATCTGCTTGAATGGAGATATTTATAAGTATATAAGTATCTATTTTTTCTAATTAGAATAAAAACACAGCAGTCTCATGTGCATCTACAAGATTTATCTATCGATCTGTCTATCTATAAGGCCTTGTTTACGCTGCAAGTCTTGATGCTCAATTCTGATTTGTTGCCTATATTTTTTTTTGGTTGTCCGTTTACACGTTTTTTTCTCTTGTCACTCTTTTATGGATAGATTAACAGATCGGCTATTTGCAAGTATCAATGTTACACATCAGATAGTTTTCCCGATCAGCTCCTCAAGCGTTCACTTAAGATGGAACAGATATGTTTGCGTGAATACTTAAATAGCCTACTGTAATTCTGTGTATTAATCGCGCACTGTCGGAATTGCCGTTATATGCGCTCTTCTGATGACTGTCAGCATGAGAAGCAAACAGAGAAAAGGTAGACCTAATCCTCTCACAAAATATGCAGATAAATAAACTTTAAAATGTTTAATTACTGTTTGGATTGGAATCGCCAGCTGAGGGCTTAATAAATCAACTTTTGTGAACCTCAAATTCTATTCAAATAAAAAAGTTATTCTATTCTAAGCTATTCTGTCTAGCACTTTCTTAACTAACTTCTTGAAGAATTCTGCATTTCTTGATTTTTCTGGCTAAGAATTCATTTAGCATTTTT
>JAUYWG010000039.1:16485742-16510101 GCA_034779775.1 Enteromius afrohamiltoni | reverse complement strand
CAGAAGAAGTGAGTATAATGTCTTTTAATGAATCTTTGAAAATCGCCTTTCCTAGTAATGTGCTAATTTCTTGCTAATTTTAGCAAGTTTTACTGTTTTACTATGAATACAGCTAAACAAAGATCCTCTGAGAGTGCCTCAGAAAGGAGGGGTGGGGTCAGCGGAGCTCGTGAAGATTTAAAAGGGTAGTACACAGAACAGTGATTTCTAAAGAGCGGTTATTTGACAGGGTAAAATTAGCGTTTTTTTACACTATCTTTGAGAAATTTTAAAACAAACTATATTACATACTCCATTAAGACCCTAAAGAAGCGTATTAGCTTGTGTAAAACTGGCTTTGTATGACTCCTTTAATGACTCCCCAAATGATTCGCTCCATGATTAATTTTCCCAATCCCCTCCTTTGCCTGACGCTAATCTGCGGTGCTTGATCCAATTGGTCTCATTCCCTGTTGAAAAATCCAGCATATGCTGGTTAGGTACTGTATGTTTTGAAGCTGGGCTGCTGGTTTAAGATGGTCCTTTTGCTGGTTTATGATTGTCCTTTGGCAGCACGTGACCAGCATAAACCAGCAAAGGACCAGCACAAACCACCGTAAACCAGCATCCCAGCTTCAAAACCTAGCATAGGCTGGATTTTTCAGTTTTTATTTCAATATGCCTGTAATGCCTGATAAAGCAGCGTTAAAAACTTTGCAGGATGTTCACTTAGAACAGTTTTACACGCTGCATGAAAGCTCATTTTCAAAAATCCATAATAGGGGCTTATAAATAAGTTGATCATCCTACAGAAAACATTTTAATATGCAAATTTGGTGCTTATTATTATTATCAATGTTAAACACAGGTATGCTGCTAAATATTTTTTTGGAAACCATGATACAAGCAGCATTTTTTGTAACAACTTAAGAACCCTAACCAGTACTTTTAATCAGTTTAATGTGTCCTTGCTGAATAAAAGTATGACTAGTGACTAGTCTGTACATGCAGTTCATATATATCTTACTGGTTGTTAATTTTTTAGGGATTTTTTTGTCGTTTGAAGGGACTTGAGGTGTAGTTTGTGATGAGCTTTGGTTTGATTGTGTGCATGTTCTAGACTCATTATCCAGGGCAAAATACTGTTAATCCTCATAAACATTGAAAAGGAAGTGGGTGGAGACGGTTAGATAAAGGGTGTAATTCAGTCTGAAAGGTATCAATTAATGAGTTCAGTTATATCTCAACAAACAGCAGCAAAACCCATTTTCCTGTTACACATTTTTTTCCCTCTAATGAAGGTTACATAATGTTTGATAATTATTTAGACACAAAGCTTTAAATATGGAAAGGCTTCTGCATTCAGAGCAGGTTCTTCAAGCTAAAATCAGATGCTAATGATGTGAATGGTTCAGGACAATGTTTTGTTAATGTCATAATACATTGTTCCTCAAGCCACAGAGTTTGAGGTATCATGCCTTCCTTTTTCAATTGCCCTTAGATTCATTTATAAGCAGTGCCTTCAGATTTTGCCTCAGAATAACTTGCCTCAAACACGAAACGTCATTTGGCAGTTTGTGTTTAAATGCTGGTTATACAGTGAAAGTGCTTGTCATTCCAGAAAGCTTCAAAGCTTTAACAATTTTCTGACTGAGCAGTTTGAGCAGTTAAATCTATGTACCACTTTCAAACAATTATGACAAGAAAAGAGGCATTATTGTGCATTTTCCATTTTCTTGGTATCACTGAAGACGTTTTGAGGTAAATGTGAGAACATTAAAGAAAATTGGCGTGGTTGCAAAAGCTCAAGCTTTCATAATGCATCCAAACAGCAACTGTGATTTAACATTTTAATTGCAAAGTATATGATATATGCACAAATTGTGTTTGGAATAACCAGGCTTCTCTTGATTTTTGAGTCCATCAAACTGATTAAAACCTTCAAATTGAGTCATTACTCGCATTCATACTGCTCCAAACATGCATGACTTTCCTTTATCTTGAAAAAGGAGAAATTTTAATCAATTGTATTAGTCACTCTTTGCCATGCATTTACACTAAATGAATACTAAGGCTTTCAAGTCTGAACAAGGAAGGTCCATCAAAGTATCATAAAATACAATTCATGAGTTATAGTTTTAAGTCTTCCGAAGCCATGAGAGAGATTTGTGTAACAAATAGGTTTGTGTGCCTGTTAACTTATTGCTGTAAACGAATCACTGAGTCAATAAGTTGAACTTGAGAACTGGATCAGTCCATGAATTTCACATAGCTTCATGTTTCGAGTCATACTGACTACTTGTAATACTTCTCAGTTGTTTTTATGTTTCTCAGAGGAAAATGATGGCGTTGAAATAATAGCAGCTTTTAATTTTTTTTGTGAACTAATCCTTTAAGACAGATTGTTTATTGCTTCTCATTTCTCTTTGAATTAAGGACATTTAGCATATTTCCCCATGAATATTAATACTCCTAGTTCTGTTCACCCATTGAATATGCATATCTGTAATCTGCACACAAAGACGCTTTCCGAATCCCTCATTTCCCATGACTAACATGTTTAATTCTTTTTGAAGCGTAACAATCATTTGCTTGTTCATTTATGAGTCACTCCTGCAGTGAAACTCTTTAAGTCTTTCGAACATCATGCTTCTTTTTTTCGGCGGAAATAACTCTTTAGTATCAGTGACCGAATAATACGGATCTCGTACAACTTTGTTGTAGCTATATTTATCCCGATTCGGATCCAATCCTGCCTGTTTTTCACATGGCTTGCAGCTATCAATGACCCTGGAAAAGTGGCACTAACCGCAGGTCTCCTGTTCAAACCCCAACCAGCTCCACTGTCACTATCAATCGCATCAGCGTCGCATGTTTGTTTCCTGTCGACCGTGCGCGGTCTACAGACCACAGAGGGTTAGATTGAACACGACTGGTGAGCGGAGCCGTGCCAAAAAGTGTGACGGCTGCCAAAGTGTGCGCCACGTGTCCCATTTTGTCAGGGAGGACAAAACAGACATGACAAGGCAATCTCCACACAGTCAGCGTTCCCGTGGCAACGCCGGTCAGGTTATTTATCTGCAAGGTTAATGGGATTACGGCTGGTAACAAAGATAGTGGATTGAGACAAACATGTGCCAGTCGGACTGAAGGGAATGTGACAGAGAGTGGTAGCTGTTGAGCTAAATGACTCAGCTAGCCCAAACAGATGGTGCTCAATACATACACGAGTCATAAAACGGTTTCATGGCCGGCGTTCCTGGTTTTTCCCTCCAAAAGAGATCCGAATGTGGCACCACATATTTGGAAGCATTTGCATCGTCTTGCCTGCGCGTGCTACACTCACAGTTGATTACGATTTCCCTTTCTTTGTTCTGCTTTTGTGACGTAACACTGCAAACATGTGCCAGAATGTTCATGTTTTTGTCTCATTTATCCATAGAACAATGTTCCAGAAGTACATCTGGGCATTCGTCAGCAAACTTGAATCTCTTTTTCCAGTAAAACAAAGAAAGATATGAACATAAAAGATGAAATTACTTAAAATGAAAACTTGCAGAAGACATCAAGACATTGACAGTGTTTTCTTTTGCCTTATTTTAAGCATGAGTCTATTTAAATATACTGTAGCTATGTTTATGTTCAACAAGATTAAAACAATTTGCCAGGTATTATATAGTGTCATCTTGCACGGTTTGATATATCAAAAAAATTACTGCTGAGTGCTTCAGTAATACTCCTATAAAATTACAGAAAATTTTATTTTTGCTAGATTTATGTTCAACAAGATCAAAACAATTTCCTATGATATGTATATGTGTGTGCTAGATATCTGTACATATTAGGATACAGATTGAAATATGTATTTATGAATCATGTATCATGCTGTATATCAGGTTTTTATTTTTACTGCAAAACAAGACAAAACTACTGATTTAGAAAATAGACTTCTATCATTTTTGAAAGAGAAAGAAAAGTTTTTTTAAGTAATACTTGTTGCTTCATGTTTTTATAATGTTAGGCATCTGAGAAGAGATGTTGTAGCTGTCAACTTCTGTACATAGTCACTTTTTAGAGATCCAACAGAGTGCCTTTGCACCTATCTTTAGAGGAAGCCCACTCATACAAAAAACAGCTTTCAGAAATTTCTGCGCATGCCACCACAATAGTTTTCCTCCTTTTTTACAATGGCAGGTCAAATAAAAACTCTCCTGAATTCCAATTACCATCTTTTCAAGAGACCATTATCACAGATGTGCACTTAATTTTTCCATCAACGATTTGATATTTAGAGGCATATGCCTAGGCAAGCATTATAATCATTGCTAAGGCCAGTCTTTTTGACTAGGGCCTGTACTACCCTAGAAACCACACAGAATAGCTCTCAGTAATCTTTTTTATTTATTTAGTGTGATGCTTGTTAAATAAGACTTCAGATGATCAGCTGTCATTTTACAACTTTATAAATGAAGAAATCCAGATAGGTCCGAGGGGGATTTCCATTTTCTTGCATCTGTAAATGTGTTTTAGATTTTGAAATAGCATCTGGGGCCTTGTGTTGCGTTATTAGTATTTTTACACTATCCAGTCCCACGTTCCCCTCATTCATTCATAAATTCAGGCCTTAGGGCAACACAAACAGCATGATAATCCAAGATGGGTTTTTATGCAAGCTTCTATCATCAATAAAATAAGTTACATAGAGCCACTTCTTAGTTGTAGTTATTTACAATTAAAGTTTGATTAAAAATAAATCAGATGACGATATAGTCGTGTATCTCTTTGCATTGCCAGGCCTGAGATAGATAGACGGGGAAAAAAATTTCGTTTCGTTCTCATTATCATTATCTCGCTCCTCCTGTTTCTTTCTGGGAATCAGATCACGCAGAATTAATCCAATTAGTGTCTCTGTTAATTAGCCTGCTATTCCAAGACTGAGATATAAATTAGAGCTTTCAAATTGTTTGGTGAGATTGTTCTGAACGCTAATTAAAATGCAGTGTGAATTATATGAGTTGGCAGGACATAAAAGATGAGTTATTTCTTGGCCGAACGAAAGAAAGAAGTTGGGAAAAAAGTCAGATTTAACACACAGCTGCAAGATCTCGAGTACTTCAAGTTGACTATTGTATCAGAAGCAGTCTTTTGTTTAGATGAGGCTTTTATAGGTTTATTGATATTTCTGTTATATACAGAAAAGCCATGAGGAGTGTAATGGCTGATAAACGGTAATATATCTGGAAAGGATGATGACTCGTACGACATGCAATTATGTGAGTCAATTTGTTCTGCTGTAACTTTAATATATTGCTACATTTTATAAAGGTATTTTGTTTATTTGATGGGGTTGAAAGATGTCAGCAAACACAGTGGCTTGCTACATGAGGTGTATTACGTGGATTAGTCGCACTTGTATATAAGAGGAGTTTTTGATGCAAATTCACATTTACGTTCAGCCAAATCTTAAACTTGTGGAGCATCAATGAGAGTTAAAGTATTGCAGTGTAATTGCGTCTCTCAGGGAACTGTTTGAAAATACACATATGTAGCTCTCACATCTCACAGTGCCTTGATGTTTGAGTGTCAATGAAAAATTCAAAAGGGCTTCAAGGCATATAATATCATCTTACAATCCATACCGATGCCCTTTAATTCTCTCAAATGCATTTCTGCATAAATTCTCAACAATCAGGGAAAGGTAATGAATTCATCAGAGTGCAATTCATAGGCTAAAACTATTCTATTACTCTTCACACATCCTCATGTGTTTCCAAACTCCCTTACTTCTCTGCAGCACAAACTAAGATATTTTGTAGAATTTTTAAACTCTTTATGTCTGCGTAAGAAATAGTGTAACAAAAAGGGTGAGTAAATGACGGCAGGAACTATCCCGTGTCAGTCTCATTAATTATCTTGTCATATCCCGTCTGATGTTTTTTTTCTCAGTCTGTGAGGCAGAGTTGATAGGCTTGCTCTCCGTGTTGCTGCAAATTTGTTGCATTCAAGGGAGCAGCTCACGAGAAGACACAACAAAACTGTCAGCTATCACCTTCCCTCAACACATCCTTCAGTGTGACGTGATGAAAGCTGTTGCATCTTGCAGCTTGTGAGCCACATCGTCTGAGGTGACCGGTCGTCAGTTATGTATACGGCCCTTAAGGATGAACAAAGTGCTGAAGCAAAGGAGACGTTAAGCGACTTTTAAGAGCGAGCGGTCCAGCGATCACCCTGGCAGGATGTAGTGTCACTGTCACAATTGAAGACTCCGGCAGAGCCGATTGTTTAGTGTGTGACACGGAGAGATTAAATGGTTCAATGAAGATTTGTGGACTGTCAGTTGGACGGACGTGGACGGCGTGCGGGAAATACCGCGGGCCGATAGCTTAGGATGAGGGCCGCGTCTTGATCTTTTCGCAAAAGGAACCTGGCTGACTAATTAATTAGGAGATAAGAAAGTGAAGTGAATTCGTCTCAGCTTTGCACAGGTGTTTTAAATCTGTTTCAGAGTAGATGGTGACCTGAGTTGCGGTGGGAGGCTTATGTCAAAGCGGGCTGAGTCTGGTGGAGAGATTGAGTATTCCAGGTGAGGTGTCTTTGTGCGGATATCCAACCCCTGCTGGGACAGAAACGACAGCTGGTTCGGGCTCACCGTGCCAGCACTTAACAAATCAGAATAGAGGAGTCTGGCCTGAAGAGAAATCAATGTAGAGGTGGAAAGGAGTAATCCAGCATCCATCTAAGAATCATATTAGCACCGAGACTCTACGCCTGGGTGAAAAAAAAACAAGCGGCTGACTGTCGTCTGAGCTGCCAGCCTAAAAGCATAGACGCAGAAACCCTGAGGAGATACAGTGAAAGCCAGGGTAACCCTCAGGATGTGTTTAATTGGCTTTTGACATTGGGGGAAAAACAGCATCAAGTTGTAGAATCAGTTCATCATTTTGGACTGCCGTGTTGTGTGAATGCAAAAATATGCACAGCTGTAAGACCAGTTGCTTTTTCGTTGCTGGAAAATTGATGTCAATTAGCAGGGCTCCGAGGAGATTTCTGCACCGTAGCGATGGGCCAAGAACTTTGGAATGACCTACTTGTCCCCTCATTAATTGGGTAAGAGGAGTAACCTTTCCTTAAAAGAGGAGAAGCATGACTTCTTCTGTCCCAATGGAAAGTGATCTGACCTTAATCTGTCAGATGGAAAAGAGAGCTCCCCCATTTCTCTTGTGGTCTCAGTGTTCCTGTTCCAGTGACCTAGGTGAAGGGTTGAAACTGGTCAGGGCATATCAGGCTGTTTTCAGCTTTCATTGCTTGGTCCATTAGCGGTCTACCGATATTTAGTTTTGAATATTATATAAGTATATTTATAACTGTTCCAGTGACCTAGGTGAAGGGTGGTCTACCAATTTTACATTATTTTGTTTAATTTTATTTTTTAATTTCATTTCATTTCTATATATGTATATTTAGACATATTTTGAATATCGGTGTATTTATTCAGTGACTCTCTCTGCAGGTTACATCAATGCACCAGTAGTTCGCAACAAGCGACAGTCTTCGTGAGTGAATCATTGACTCATTCGAATTGCTTCTTTCAAAAGCATTTGCCAGTCATTCACTGAACCACTTTAAAAAACTTGCATTAATGGAGCAACAAAGTTGTGAAAAATATTAGGCATTCAGTAGTAAATTCTTGTTTTTTTTTTTAAAAAGTAAACGCACACAGACATGTGTCTCTGAGCACATCATCAGGATGCCATAAAGTCTATCGACAGGGAAAATAAGTGTAACTGAGCTCAGTTGGGAGTCGACAGACTTTTAGCGCAGAGGATTAGAGAAAACATCATTCTTGACACCACGATCAGACCCTCAAGCCCGAGGGCAAATCTGATGTGCTGTCTTTGAACCTCCAGCATAAAATACTTTGGTTATAACTCTGAAATTGCTTCAAAACGCAAGCCCGTTTTTGACTATGCATTTGATTGGCGTGAGGTCAATGCGTACACAAGACAGCGTTGCGATGGCAACATTGCGCCTTTTGAACCAATCCCAAGAGGTTTTTTTCCTCTCCTCCCAGTCCTTTTCGACTATCTAGGCTGAAAAGAATCTCAGTGTGAGCATTGCTGATGATAAAATTATAGTGGTTAGTTACATTTCGTACCTTCTTGTGACTATGAGTATTCAGGTTGCCATAGCAAAGTCTGTTTAATCTGACTCTGGAAAAGCAGGTCCCAAAATTGGAGTGATTAGCTTCAGTCACCCCATAACTGCTCTTCAGAAATTATAATAACATATCGCTGTGTACGCTTGTCCTGGCAGGAAGCTGAAAATGATGATTAAAATGACAGTATCCTGTAGATAGTTTTTACAGAAACAGTTGATTTTACTGCTCCTAAGAGTCCCATATAGCTGTTTACCGCAACCATCTACATGTCACAGATTATTATTCATATACTGTGTGGGAGACTTAATTTGATGCACAAAGCATTAACTATTAGGAGGCAATTTACATACACCACTATGACATGGACTCTGATACGTCTGCCACCACCGGTAATGAAACCATTCATCAGTTTAGCGCTGGATGTTTGCAGAACATGTGAGCTCATATTTCTCTGTCTTAGACCAACACAGATGGCTGATGAGTATCAAATGATAGCTCAACATCATCACGAGAAGAGGGATTTATGTGCAGAAAAAGTTTGCATTGCATTTGTGTTTCGCTAATTCAGATTTACATTGCAAATGTGTACTTTTCCTCAACTGCGAGACAGAGATGACTCAATGTTTTTACTCAGCAGAGGAATAATTTCATTCTGCCCGAGTGTGTGACATGATGCACTCCATCTAAAGCAGCGTTTTGCTAATTTTTTTTTATTTTTATTTTAAACGATTAGCCATGCTATTTTTATTTATCAAAGGGCTTTGAGTTAACTTAGACTGCTTGAAATATTGAAACTTTTAAAAAGTAATTTGCCACACCGCAGGACCGTTTTAAATGACCTAGTGAAGGGAAAATGTGATTTAAAAAGTTGTGGGGGAAAAAAATGCTGGAGAATGTATACTCTCCATTACATACTGATACTCCATTACAACTGAAATGTTAAGCTTAAATTGTGATTTTTAAAAAGGAGATTATACTTCAACTATATGTATACTGTATAACCTGTGTCCTTTTGAAGTTGCTTTCCTGCATCTAAAAAATGTGTAAATATTTCTTGTTTATTAGTCAAGAAATATTATTAGAGGAATAATTGAATTCTGTCCTGGTGTGTGACATGATGCACTCCATCTAAAACGTTTTGCAAATTCAGTTTTGTTTTGGTTTTTTTTGAAGTTTGAATGATTAGGCATGCTATTTTTATTATCAAGAGGCTTTGTGGTAGCTGAGATACTGCTTGAAATATTTAAACTTTTAAAAAATAATTTGCCACACCGCAGGACCTTTTTAAATGACCTAGTGAAGGAAACTTGCTTTTTAAAAATAGTGAATTAAAAAAAGAAAACGTATACTCTCTGTTACATATTGATGTAAATTTCAATCATGATTTAATAAAGGACATTATATATCAACTAACTGTATAACTCCAGTGCTTTTGAATGTGCTATCTAGCATATGTGTAAATGTAAATTTTCTTGTTTATTTATTTATGTTTTTTTTCTTTTACAGGCACCTACGGTCCACGAAGGTGGGCTTCTGTTTATCCAGAATGTGGGGAAAGGTATCAGTCACCAGTGGATATCATGGATCTAAACACCCAGGTTTCTCAGGAGTTCCAGGAGCTCACCTTGGATGGCTTTGAAACCAAGTCATCCAACAGGACCACCATGAAGAACACCGGCAAAACAGGTTCGACCAAGGAATAAAACTGCTCTTGCTTTGGAACTTTGACCTTCATTGCACTCTTAGCTTCAGGCAACCTAAATGCTTAAATTATTTTATTTCCAAATAATTACATTATAAGCTAGCGTCCTGTATTGACAGACAGTTGCATCAGGTCAGAACGAGCCAAGCACAAGCTTATTTCAGACATGTGCAATGCTTTCACAAAGTTTCACAAAAGATCTGTTGTGATGCCTTGTGAATGTAGAAATCTGAAGTGTTATTTAAATGCATTTTTTTGAAGGCTTAAACTTCCAGAGGTTTGAGAATTTAAAACGTTTTTTATTTTTACTTTTGACAGCTAGTGTGAATACGTATGAATAATTTGAGTGAAATCTGTACTGCCACCATCATCATCAAAAAATTATTAAAATTATATATTATTATAATTGAAAAATAATTTTCTTAATTTTTCCTATTCTTAGCTGTAAAAAACTCGTATTCAGTCTCTTAAATCTTATCTACCATAATCTATATTTAGCATTTTTTTACTCATCTGTAGCAAAAAATTGTTGGCATACAAATATGACATTAGCAAAGGATGGCGGTGCGAAAGCATATTTTGTGCAGTTCAAATGTTTCTTTATGTTGGTTTTAATTAGGAGTGATTTGGAGAATGGCACACTGTAGAGCGCTATATTTACTACCAAGAAGGTTTTTGGGAATGCTTGCCAAGACCATAAACACGCTGTGGCATAATTACCATAGGAGCCTTTTCTACTGTTTACAGAGCACAGCGTTATATCCTTTAAAACCCCGGCATCACAAGCGTCTCCTGAGTACCACGAGTCTTTAGCCCAGTGTGTGTATTTACCAAAAGATCCCATCTCTTCACAAACATTCCTCATATCCTGCCTAAATCGGTTTGTTTGTTCTTACCCAAGCACTTTAGTTTACTTAAGAATTAAACAGAGATCTCCACATGAGAGCTTTGCTCATGTGAGATGCTTTGAGTGATTCCTTGTAGTTCATCTTAGTTTTTTTTTACACTCAACAAAGAACATGAATGTGCCTTGACTAAGAGTATGTGGTAGAACTCAGAATTTTTTGTCCAGTTTAATATTGAAGGAAGTATTTTATGAAATGAAAACCAATTCAAGTGCATTTTGTAGTACCATTCTAATTGCAATTTTCTCCTATCCAATCACAAAATACAGAGTTATATTTGTTCGTTTAGTAAATGCATTAATACCATAATGCTTTTAAGATCTGACTGTGAAAATAGTTTGTTAACATTTATTAACAATGAGCGCAGTAAAGATGAACATATATGCTGTTAAATGGATTTAAATGTCCAGAATGGTTAAGATAGCATTGAATCTGACCAAGTTTGTTTAAAGGCCATGGAAAAACAAGTTGTATGAAGTAGTTACCCAGTTTCTGCAGAATCTGCCCAGCAGAAGAAATGGAAGAGATTTCAATTTGTTTACCAATCCAGGCTTTAAAGAGTCAAGAGGTCAACTCTTAATGCAATATAATGTGACGGTCTGTGCCAGGAGAGCCCATGGAGCTCATTTTGATGTGTCCGCTCTGGCCTGCAGAGTGCAGACTCAGTTTCTTCTGCATCATTATTTGTTTTAAAGGTCCTTTGTCAACATAAAAAAAGACAAAATTCCCCTGGAGCATTTTACAGTCTGAAGGAAAGTGGAATATTAAAAATGTATATATATATATATGCCTGCATTATGTGTTGTTGAATTACACAGCTACACGGCAGCCTTGGGTTTACATACCACAGCTCATTAAATGTATTTTTAAATACGTTCTCTCATCTGATCTTCTGTTTTCATTCCAGTTTCTATTGTTCTGAAGAATGATTACTTTGTGAGAGGAGCCGGCCTACCTGGACGCTTCAAAGCAGAGAAGGTGGAGTTTCACTGGGGCAGCACCAATGGATCAGCTGGTTCTGAGCACAGCATCAATGGAAAGAAGTTTCCAGTAGAAGTGAGTTGACCGTAATGTATGTCAGCTGTACCCGAAAAACTATATCAGTTCCACTTCCATTTAGAATAGCAAGTTTGCGAGTCTTTTGTATATTAGTGCCATCAGTAAAGCTCAAATCACAAATATCTTGTCGCCAAAGAAAAAAGTTGCCAAAAGGCCAAAAGGAGTCCAATGTTTCTTTACAATATCACAACAGTCCTTTTGAATAGTCCTTAAACCACCCACTTTCACATTAAAAAAAAATCTTATTAGGAATGGATTTTAGGCGAGGAGGATAACGTTACTAAATGAGTTTCTTCAATAAAGTTCAAGGATTCCACCTTGACTTGAGTAGGTTGAAAGTGGTGTACTAATCTGCACTAATTGAAGGACCTCTCAATGAAACTGGGATCGATATGTTTTATCGACTTGATGGTGCACCTGCTACATTTTACTGAACAGCAAGGATATTCGGCTTCCTTAATTCTTGCCTCAAGGTGATTCTTCCTCAGCAGTTCATCTTGATGTGTAAATGGGTGGATTTGTTTCTATTCAGTATTATTTCAATTGCTTCAATTATTTAGGTATTTTAATAATCATTTAATGATAACACTAATACGACATAATAAATGTTTATTTATTTTAAGTATATATATATATATATATATATAAATTTACAGTTTTTGTTTATGTTTACATAATATATGTGTGTACTGTGTATATTTATTATGTATATATAAATACAAATGCATCCATGTATAGATTTAAGAAAAATATGTTATGTTTATACATTAAATATATTTACTCTTAATATAAATTATATGAATATAAATGTTTACAAATATATACTGTATGTATTTATATGTACATAATAAATATATACAGTATACGCACATATATTATGTAAACAAAAACTTTTATTTTGCATTTGATTAATCACGATTCATCGTTTGACAGCAGTAATATATACATATTTGATATTTCGGTTTCACTTTATTTTGATGGTCCCTTTAACGTATTCTGTTGATTATAAGTAACATTGCACCTACATATCTACAAGTAGTAGTATCCATTTGTTTTGTTTTATAAATGAATTTTGTGGATATGACAAAAGAAGTACTGAGCCCCAGTGCTCATCTTAGTCAACAATGACGAAAAACCTTAATTTTTAATTAAGTGTAATTGCTTTCCATGCCTTACAGGGTGCTTCTACTTGCTTACGACAACCTTCCAGTTCAGAAAGTGTCTCTTTTGCCTTAAAGATATTCTTTTGTGCAAAATTTGTATCAGCTCTTGCTTGTAAACCTTTTTTTTTTTAGAGCTGTTTGAGACAAAGTTAGGTGCAAGAAACACTGTACACTGCAATTAATTTTAATATTGAGATTTCTTAGAAAATAGTGCAAAGCAAAAAATTCAGGATGGACGCACCACTGCATTCAAGTTAAATATTATGCAATCCCACATTATATGCTAGAACTTGTTAAGTCAACTGTATGCTGACCTTTTTTTGTTTCCACACATGGTTTCTGTCCCATTTTGATTCATTAACTCAACGTGTTTGTGCTATGCTTTACTTTAGGTCACTCTGTATTGGCTCTTGGAGGAAGCTAATTGGCTAATGAGGTTTAGTGATAAATGAGTAATATATTTCCCCCTGTGAAGACAATAAATGGACACTATTAAAGTCTGTGATTTAAAAGAGGCCTGAAGGAGACTGATTGGTTTTCATTAAAGACTTTAACTTTGTTCCTTCTTCTCTTTATTAGTGTTTTAATTCATTGCCCACCCCTTCTGACATTGTCTGATCTTAATTACTTTGTTGGGAGGTTAGTTTTTTAGTTTCGTAGCTTTTGCCTGAAATGCCCTGGGTTCCATTTCTGCGCAGGTTCTGCCAAGGGCGTACCAGTCCCCTGTACAAAAATAGCTCTATTATTTAATTCCATTTCATTTCAGTCTTCAAACAAGGTCAGAATATGCTCAGAGTAGAAATGAATCTTAAACTCTTGAGTTGAACCCTACTGGCATTTATCCATGATCTAGCAGTATTTCTTTTCTGTCAGTGCAGTGTCTACACAACAACAGTTTAAGGATGGGGAAGCGAAATCATTTGTATTCATCAGTCTAAGTTTGTTGGAAATTAGCTGGCACAGAGGTCAGACGACCCGGGCTGGCTCCACCTCTCTGGCAGCACTTTCTCATTAGATGAATCGACTCCGCTCTATAAATCCCATTTTACACAGAAATACAATTGATGTGTATCCGCACGCCGCTGAATAGCTGCTAAGCATTATCTAGCGATTTAAAACCCAAGCGCAGTGAAGCCAGAGACTGAGAAGAGATGCATCCAATTATCCCTCAACGACTTCTGTTGACCTCTGGCTCAAATCTGCCACAGTAAATTAAACCACAACAGCAGTAATGTTAATTTTATATTTTGGTCACTTTTTGCCACTTTTTTTGCCAAGGCAAGCATCAGCAGTAGTGTTTAAATAAACTCTTAACCCAAAGTATTAAACTTTGTTATACTGTTTGCAGTACATATGTTAACCCTGTGAAGCCCAACGTAAAAAAGTGTACATAACATGAAGCTTTTATGGCTCATATAGTATGATAAAGTGAGAATGTGGAGCTCAAATTCAAAGAAAAAACACTTTTTATTCAAAGGCCCAAGTAAGAAAATAATATGTGATGTGGTTTCAAGAGTTCACGTTTCCTGGTAATCAAATGAAGCAAATTTGGCGAGCTGTCTGGGGAGCGAGACAGGAGCACGGCGGACTCCGAACCCTAGGGAACGTAACCCTAGCGAGGGTGAGGGTTCGGTGCTTGGCTCGTTCGCCGTATGCCCCCCCGGCGTGGGATATGAGGAAGAAGGTGGAGAAGGGGAGGAGGAGGGATACGATCAAGGCGAGATGTGGAAACAAGGAAACTGGGGTATTTTATAGTAAAGGGAAGGGATATGATTGGGTGTACTTGATTAGGAAATCGGCTGCCAGCCGCGGGTGATTACTACGTTCACGTTCCTCCCGAAACCATGTTTTTGGCAAAACATATACTAAAGACAACAGACTACTTAAATCAAAGAGAGAAAAGATTACTTAATAAAAATGCATTTAAATAGTTTCAGCACCCTGGAGCTCCCAAAAATATCTTAAGATGTTTTTTTAAATGCTTAAAGACGTGCTACTATTTAAAAATCTAGTATCTGAGGGTGCAAAAAAATCTAAATACTGAGAAAATCGCCTTTAAAGTTGTCTAAATGAAGGTCTTATCAATGCATATTAATAATCAAAAAATATATTTTGGTATATTTACAGCCACTTAAGACACATATTCTATAGCACATTTGTCTAGTTTCTGAAAGGTTGAGTTTAAATGGATGCCAATGGATTATATGATTAGCCATATTTTATTCTTAGTGTATAGCAGTATCTCCTGTCCGCAACCTTTTTAAAACAAGCTTCTGCCCGTCGGTTGAGAAGCACTGGTCTAATTCTGATTCTGATTCTGATTCTGATTCTGATTCTGAAAACGAGAGCTTGCTGTTTTTCTTACAGGCACCATTAAATGACCGGGGAAATGTGCTAAAGCAAAGTCTACAATATAAAACGAAAAGAGAGTAACACGGGCAGGCAAATAACGTCGGTGCTCGAAAGGCTGCCAGAGAATAAGCTCAATTGGAACGTGATTGTCATAGCGAGGCTTAATCTTATTCCCTGCATTTCAACGATCTCTTTCACGATTGCTCAGCTGCTGTGAGCTTTGACATGCCATTCATCCCGCTTTCCTTTCTCTCCCTCTCTCTCTTTGTAAGATCGTCCCTGTTTTTTCTGTAATAGTAGATTTAGCATTTATTTGACACATGGCACTTTGTGCGTTTGTTCAGAGACAATGTTTAAGGCAACAAAGACATGTTGTTTATTGCGCCGCGCCGAGGGGATTTGCTTCTGAGGTTCGCTTTCTTCCTAAATCCGTCCTCAGAGAGGAAGCGTATAATCCTTAGTTGTCTCAGATGTCAAAATGTGGAGTGATGAGAGAAGTAGGATATGACAGATATGCCGTTATTGTGTGTGTGAAGACGATGAGAGGAATATCAATTCGTTGAGGATTTGACAGCACTACTGTACCAATTTCGATACCACAATGCATTGTGTTTACCAAACAGGAAAGTCAAAGCAGAACATTAGTGTGAGCCGTTTCATACCCTGTCAAGTAAGAATGCAGTTGTAAAACCATGTTCTCATCTCTTTGCCTCAAAGATGCAGATTTATTTCTACAATTCGGATGATTTTGACAGTCTGAGCACCGCGATAAAGGAGAGACGAATCATCGCCGCCATGGCTGTCTTCTTTCAGGTGAAGATCTTCTTTGATTTTTGGGGGGGATTTTCGGATGTTTACCAGCCTGTGAAATAGGGCTTTATAGCTCGTGGTACCAGAGACTAAAAACATCAGATAGGTTTGGTTTGGGCCTATGGAGCCTCAAGGCTTATTTTCACCATTAGCAACAGGTAGAAGAAATTGCAGATGTCTTCTCCTGCCCTCTAGCCACCATTCTCTCAAAGTATTATTGAATAAACTTGCTTCTAACTTCAGTTTGAAAGAATAATGAAAGTCCATGGGGCAAGGAATCGCAATGGAATAAAAGTTAAAGTATGACTAAATTGCTTCAGAAGTCTAGCTGCAAGACTTTGGGAAGTGGCCTTCTAGCCTTTTGTTCAAAGGTTCATGCAATCATGTATGAGAATGTCAAAAAACGGCATGACTTAATCAAGAGGTCAAGATTTGTCTGGTTAGCATGGCCTCTTCTGGTAGATGTACTTCGCCATGTATTCTACAGAAAAAATATTGTATGCTGTGGTTTATGGATAAATGTCTGATTTTGCAGGCCCAGATGGGAAACCAAAATGTAGTCTGAAGATTTATGTGGAAAATCTGCAGGCTTTATTCTTCTTTTCCATCTGGACCTGCATAATCAGACATTTATCTTTTAGAAATGTAGTCTGACCACTGAAAGGATGATTTTGCAGCTAATATAACACACTTTTACTGTTTTGGGGGGTATTTTGCATTTACTTGACCAAAAAAGTAAACGCAGTCAAATTTGGGATATCATTACATTTTAAAATAACCATTTTGTTTGTTAATATGTTTTACAATTTGATTCATTCCTGTGAGGCAAAGCTGATTATTCCAGTCTTCAGTATGACACTATCCTTCAGAAATCGTTCTAATATGGTAATATTTGGTTCTCAAGAAACTTACTTTATTTATTATAATTGTCAATGTTTTTTGTCAACTGATTTTTGTGTGGAAACCACAATGCATTTAAAAATTCACCGATAAATAGAAAACTCAAATGAACAGCATTTATATGAAAAAGATATTGTCACAATTTAATACGAATAAAAGTATTAGTTTCTAGTATATTATTACTGACTCCAAGCATTTGAATGGTATTGTAGAAAAATAATATAAGGCTTTTGCAGAAATGCCTCTCTTCATAGACCTCCATTGTAATGGCATTAGCGTTTGTTTTTACTGAGTTGAAGAAAGATACATAACAGAGCAAAAACACATACCACCATGCTCCTACTTTATTTGTGTTTTTCCTTCTTTTTCAACTGTGACAAATGTTTTATCAATGGTCAAAATGGCAAATTTTCTACCCTTTACTTAATGAGTCCAGCCAAAAAGGATGTTTTGTGGTGCACAGCCTCAGTATTCAGGGATGTCGCGTAAATGCCTAAAGAAAAACAGGCTTAAGAGGTCAGCGTGATGATCCGTGAAAATAACATAAGCTTTTTTGCAGCGCAGGACCACATTCATTCACAACATGCAGCATATAGTAGGGTTTTACACACCTTAACTAATGTGACAGGCCTATTCTTCAAGCTGAAAGTGGAACGCAGGTGTGTCCTATGTTTATCCATTGTCAAACGGTGAAAGAATAACCTACGTCGACGGACTTAAACTCTTTCGCCCACATGTGACAGCGTTATGGCTTACCGCTATTAGTGCTTAGACGAATGGTGTCATGTGGAGTGTGACATGTCCGTTCCTGGGGGTTTTATATAGTTAATCGATGTGGAGCTCCTGTATTGGTGGTTCCCTTGGGCTCTTTTATTGCCACCTAGTTCAACCAAATGAATCCTCAGAGAGCACAAGTGAGTATATTTCATCTCTGACCTGAATGAGCTTCTCCATCAACCTGAATAAAAGGTGCTTATGTCAGCGTGCTCTAGTTTTTAATGTTGCGTAAGCAGAGAACACGGGAAACTTATGTTTGATAATAGCAGGATTTAAATGCAGCCCAATCTTTTTTGTGTTTCTTTTAACACAGAGAAACAGAATAATCGCTAATTTTATGCTGCGGTTTTTTTTTTCTAGGTGGCGAAAAAAGACAACATTGCAGCTGAGCCCATCATCGCAGGTCTCAAACGGGTAGTCCATCACGGTAAGTGTTGTGGTTTTAGAGTGTACAATTACAATAAAATGAAATAAAAATAAATAAGTGTAAAAATAAAAACTGAGCGCCTTAGAACAATAAACTATTTACTGCAAATACAGTCCTTATGTTGGTTAAATGGATCTTTGGAGATTAAAAAGTCCAGGTGATGCAATATAGCTTCTTCAGAACAATATATGAGTTCTAATAGAGGACAAAATTAAGCTTTTCTAGGTTCTTGGTAGTAAATAGGCAATTTTCTAAAAGTACCATGAATTTGAATACGTTCTCTTTTAGAATTAAGGACATAGTTTAGTTTTGAATTGTCAGTTTTAAAGTTAATTACTATGAAAACATACACTACTGTACTATTGTGAAATATGAATGCAATCTTCAGCATCATTACTCCCATCTTTACTCATTAGTGTCACGTGATCCTTCAGAAATCATTCCAACGTGCTGATTTGCTGCTCAAGAAATATTTGTGTAGAGTATGTTTTTCAGTATTTATTTTTCATTGAATAGAAAATTCAAAAGAATAGCTTTAATTTAAAAGACTATGTTTTGTAACATTCTGAAGGCATTGAATGTCACTTTTGAGCAATTCTATGCATTTCTGCTGAATTAAAGTGTTGTTATTATATCTAACTGAGCGCAAACTTTTCGACAGCAATGTAATTGTAAGTTTCATTGAAGCTCTCTTCAAGGTTTTAAAACATGCAATCACTGCATCTATTGTTCAGAAACTTGGCCCACTCTGTTACAGTCTGGAAGTAAAGAGAAACTGGGCAGATGCTTTTATTTCGAAATGCCAGAAGAACTAACAATGAGATAATAAAACTTGTGTATATGCCATCACATCTTGCTGCCTCACAGTGCTTCAGGCAGGCTTCAAAAGCTCTCCTTCAATCTTAGAGTGTTTATTCAGTGTCTTTTATTAAACAGAGAAGGAAACAAACCTTGGTCCATTCATTCTGAGGTATCTATTGCCATCATCTTTGGGAAGTTATTACCGCTACACCGGCTCACTTACGACACCACCATGCAGTAAAGTCGTGGAGTGGATAATCTTCAGTCGTCCTGTTTACCTGTCCTACCACCAGGTTCTCAAATACACACACGCACACACATCATGCCTACATGCACTTTACATTCTTATGATCATGTATCACCTCCAGCTGTGTGCACTATGCTTGAAATTGGCCTGCGTTCATTCTCCTGTATCATATTCGTACCATCTGCAAGCAAACACACAAACAGACAATATTACACTAGCAATGTGACTCATCTGCTGTGTGCTCAAATGTTACTGGAAATGAGACGGTGCAGAAGATTTACTAAATAAATTCATGCATGTGTATGTTTATGTGTGTTGTAGATGTATAGTATCATTCACTTATATATAATGAAGTTGTGCTGATCTGCACCAGAATACTGCTCTTTCTAAAATTAATCTGAGGAGAATATATGTGTAATTTTTTTTGAAAATGAAATGTATACATCATCTGAAAGGTAGATAAAAACGGTTAAAAATCTGGATTCTGAGGGTGCAAAAAAAAAAAAAAATATTGTATTGTTGGCTATTGTTACAAATATATCAATGCTATTTACGACTGGTTTTGTGGTCCAAGGTCACATATTTGTTACCATACCATTATTGTCCAGTTTTAGTGTTATTTATTTATATATTTATTTATTTGTGTGTGTTTGTTTGTTTGTTTTTGTGTTTATTTATAATTATTAATATTGCACAATTAAATAATAATAAATATACACTACCGTTCAAAAGTTTTAGAACAGTAAGCTATTTAATGGTTTTTAAAGATGTTTCTTCTGCTCATCAAGGATGCATTTATTAGATTAAAAATCCAGAACAAAACTGTAATATTGTGAAATATTATTTCAATTTAATTTTCTGTGTGAATATATTTTAAAATGTAATTTATTCCTTTGATACAAAGCATCATTACTCCAGAACTCAGTGTCACTTTCAGACCTTTCAGAAATCATTCTTATATGCTGATTTTTAATTGTCAGTGTTGGAAACACTGCTTAATAGTTTTTTTTAGGATCATTAAAATATTAAAAAGAGAAGCATTTTTTTAAAATGGATAATAATGTTCAAAACTACTGGTACAGTATTTTACTGTTTCACTACTGTTCAAAATTTTGGGATCAGTACATCAGATTTTATTCTTTCTTCTTTGAAATAAATGAATACTTTTATTAATAAAGGATCTATTAAATGAACAAAAAAGTCACAGCATAGATGTACATTTTAGAAATGTTTTATATTTGGTATAAAAAAAAATATGTTGTTTTTTTTTTTACTTTTTATTCATCAAAGAATTCTGAGGAGAAAAAAAGGGGAAAAAATCACAGGTTCCAAAAAATATTTTTGGCTGCACAACTGTTTCCAACATTGACAATTCTAGTAATAAATCAATATAGCACAATATGATTTCTGAAAGGATCATGTGACACTGAAGACTGGCGTAATGATGCTTTGTATCACAGGAATAAATTATATTTTAAAATATATTCACACAGAAAACACTTATTTTAAATTGAAATAATATTTCACTATATTACAGTTTTTTATGGATTTTTAATCTAATAAATGCAGTCTTGATGAGCAGAAGAAACAAATTTAAAAACCATTAAATGTCTTACTGTTTTAAATCTTTTGAACGGTAGTGTTTTTTTATATAAAAATGTAGTAGTAGTAATAAAATGTATATTATTATTTATATTAGTATTAATAATTGCAATACATATATTATTTTTATTATTTACTTAATAATAAAAATACATAATATTAAGTAATGCAAATAATGTTGATCTTGAAAGTGGTAGTAATAGTCATATTTTTATTTTTATAAATGTACAGAATTTTATAATAGAAATATCATTATTCACAATTTCTAAACAGATTTTAAGGGAATATGATAATGCCCGTTTATCCACATTTATGATCTAGCAGCCTTCCAAAACACCCTAGAAACCACTCAAATCAAAATGTAATAATTTATACACTTTTCTATTGATGTATGACTGAATGGTTAACTTCACTCTGAATAAATCAGCCTCTCTCCCAAATCTCATTCTGGAAACAGCTAACATGGATTAACTTATCCGTTCCAATCTTTTACTTTTCTACCTGCTTTATTCAGCATCACACAGAGTAAAGCCGCAAAGTCATACGCAGCATGCTTTTCTCTCCTTACTGAAACCTTATTGCCAAAATAAATTGAAAATAAATTCAGACATCCCCTTGCAAAGCTGAGCTAAAAATGATGAAATGAAACAGAAAATCATGATTAAAATCGTGGATAATGTTGTTCTTTGGCTTTCTGCCTTTCTGTCTCTCTCTTTCGCTGTAGCTGGAGGCGTTCTACTCCATCTTCACCACAGAGCAGCAGGATCATGTAAAGTCCGTGGATTACCTGAGGAATAACCATCGGCCCACTCAAGATCTCGACAGCCGGCAGATCTTCAAATCGGCTCTGATGGATGCTTGGAAACCCGACCTCATGACAGACAGCATGGCCAGCGCTGCAGACTCAGAAATGTCTCGAGGTATGATGATGGCATTCTTCTAAAAACCTGCCTGACCAATGAAGAAAGAAAGGATGGATGCTTTTAATTCTTAAGTAAGAGACATCATAGACTTCAAAGTGATCCTATTTCAGGAAACAGTCTTTATGAATAAAAACATCTGTGCGTTTACCACGGCAACTATGCTTATTTCTCTTGGCTAAAGCAGTCTTGGCTATAGTTCAGTTTTGTACTTCATAGACGTCTTGTTTGGGTTTCTTTTCATTCGACTCATGCATAAAGTGCAAAGCTGGTTGTTTTTGGGATATCCATTGCTCTTGAGACAGACTGAATAAATAGGATTTATTAATGCAGTGACTACAGCAGCGCAGCGCTCAGAGCTGAGCCAGTAACTGGGGGACTCTGTACTGTGTGCGTTAATGATAGCGTTGTTTTCCTCTCCGGCTGAGGGAATTGATTGCTATTGGTTGTGATGAAGTCGGGAGTGATGCAACACAGCCGAAAGGCGGAATAATCATCATTAATATTCCCTCTAAAAATAACTCGTACAAATGAAAACTGTGTGGCCAAACAGCAGTTCCTTTGCAATAATGCATCTTTTTATCGTAGTGTTTCTCTGTTTTTTACGGTTTCAAATGCTTTCCTTGAGTACGGGACACTATTGACTCCTTGTTTTTTTTAAGAGTTAGCACCAATACTATATTTTTGTTGTGAGAATTAAAAGATATTATAAACTATGTTAGATATTGATATATTATATTATTTAGCAATCAACAAAACCAATCCAATGTCTATATTTTATCATAAATACATTTGCTATATATACAATGGGTATGGTATTCAGACCCCCTTAAATTTTTCACTCTTTGTTATATAACATTTGCTAAAATCATTTAAGTTCATTTTTTCCCTCATTAATGTACACACAGCACCCCATATTGACAGAAAAACACAGATTTTTTGAAATTTTTGTAGATTTATTAAAAAAGAAAAACTGAAATATCACATGGTCCTAAGTATTCAGACCCTTTGCTCAGTATTTAGTAGAAGCACCCTTTTGATCAAATACAGCCATGAGTCTTTTTGGGAAAGATGCAACAAGTTTTTCACACCTTTTTTGTGCTCAATCGTTCTGCAGTCGTCCTGTCCCTGCAGCGGAAAAACACCCCCACAGCATGATGCTGCCACCACTATGCTTCACTGTTAAGACTGTATTGGACAGATGATGAGCAGTGCCTGGTTTTCTCCACACATACCGCTTGGAATTAAGGCCAAAAAGTTCAATCTTGGTCTCATCAGACCAGAGAATCTTATTTCTCACCATCTCTGGAGTCCTTCGGGTAGACTTTTGATCGTGGACGATACAATTTTTTCCACAATCTGCTTTTCAAGGAATAACGTAGTATCGTGCTATTTTATCATGTCCGTTTCAATAAGCTGTACAACATGACATACATTCACATCAGTGTTAACTCAGTGGTAGAATTACATTCACCAGACACTGCACTAAAACGTATTTTATTCGCTTTAAAAGTCTTACTAATTAAACATTTTATATGTGTGCTGTCCTGAAGTGCTTTTCCGGCGTGCACACCTGAAAGCCTGTCAAATAGCGCCTAATCACTGAACTAAGATAAAAACGAGCTGAGAGTGAGTAAATGATGGATGTAGTGTAGAAGTATATAGTGTTTCACCTTTCAATACTGCTGAATACACCTACTCTTCCTGAAAAATAAATGCACTGTTTGTTTTATTCATTTTTTGTTTATTAGTAATATCTTTTCGAATAACAAAGATGAAATAACAACAATTTTTATCTTTGCTCATTTTGGCCTGAATATCTGCCCTTCTTTATTTTATACTTTGTTACTTTGTTTTTAATTGTAAAAAAGGCAAATTAGTTTGTACTTCTCAAACAACATGCAAAAAGTAAAATCAATGACAAATCAATGACATATTACAAATCATCGTAATATGATATTTTTGCCATATTGCCCACCCCTATCTCTGTAATTTGCAAAATAGTCTTAAAAAACCAACTTGAAAAAGAATCGTGATAAAAATCGTGAATCGTGATTTCCACAGAAAAAAATCATGATATGATATTTTTTCCATATCGCCCACCCCTACCTTCTGGTGTTCTTTAATCCCATGCAGGCTTTCATGTGTCTTGCACTGAGGAGAGGCCACTCTGCCATTAAACCCCGACTGGTGGAGCGATGCAGCGATGGTTGACTTTCTACAACTTTCTCCCTTCTCCCGACTGCATCTCTGGAGCTCAGTCACAGTTATCTTTGGGTTCATCTTTACCTCTCCCACCAAGGCTCTTCTCCCCCGATAGCTCAGTTTGGCCAGCTCTAGGAGGGGTTTTGGTTGTCCTAAAATGTCTTCCATTTAAGGATTATGGAGGCCACTGTGTTTTTAGGAGCCTCAAGTGCAGCAGAAATGTTTTGTAACCTTGGATAGATCTGTGCCTTGGCACAATTCTGTCTCTGAGCTCGTCAGGCAGTTCCTTTGACCTCATGATTCTCATTTGCTCTGACATGCATTGTGAGCTGTAAGGTCTTATATAGACAGG